>CM021107.1:488703509-488773246 GCA_007115665.2 Sequoiadendron giganteum
ATCTCTCTCTCTCAGTCACTCTCTCTATCTCTCTCCCCTCTAACCTTAAGCCTAAATGCTAAACCCTTAACCTTTAAACCCTAAACCCTCTACCCTATGCCCTTAACCCTTCCTCCCTCTACTTCTCTCCCTCTCCCTTCCTCTCTCTCTCTCTCTCAAGTCTCTCCCTCCTACCTCCTCTCCCTCTCTCAAGTCTCTCTCTCGGTCACTCCCTCTATCTCTCTCCCCTATACTATAAACCCTCTACCCTATACCCTTAGCTCTTAAACCCTTAACCCTCTACCCTAAACCTTAAACCCTTAACCCTTAAACTCTCTACCCTCTACCCTTAAACTATCTACCCTCTACCCTTAAACTATCTACCCTCTACCCTTTACCCTCTACCCTCCCTCCCTCTATCTCTATCTCTATCCCACTCTCTCACTCTCTCTCTCAACCCTCTCCCTCCTACCTCCTCTCGCTCTCTTAGGTCTCTCTCTCAGTCACTCCCTCTATCTCTCTCCCCTCTACCCTTAACTATAAACCCTAAACCCTAAATCCTTAAACCCTCTACCCTCTACCCTTAACCCCCCTCCCTCTATCTCTCTCCCAATCCCTCCCCCTCTTTCTCTCTCAAGTCTCTCCCTCCTACCCCCTCTCCCTCTCTCAAGTCTCTCCCCCTCTCTCACTCACTCCCTCTATCTCTCTCCCCTCTACCCTTAACCCTCTACCTTATACATTGGATCTTCAACCCCCATCTATCTCTATCCCTCCCTCCTCTTCTCTAATTATCTCTATCTCACTTCTCCCTCCATATCTCCCTTCCTCCATCCCTCCCTCTCTTCCCTAATCCATTAAACCTATACCCTCAACCCTTAAACCCTTAAACAATCAACCCTAAATCCTTAACCCTTAACCCTTAAACCCTAAACCCTTAAACCCTTTACCCTCTACCCTCAACCCAATACCCTCTACCCTCAACCCTTAAACCCTAAAACTCAAGTAAAGTTTCTACCATAATCCTTGAACCCTGAACCCTTAAAACCTCAACCCTCTAGCATATACATTGGACCCTCAATCCTAATCCTTCAACCTATACCCTCAAACCTATACCTCAAACTACATTCCCAATTTCACCGAATTGGCAAGCTAGGGTAGAGGGTTTAATGGTTTAAGGGTTTAAAGGTTTAAGGGTTAAGGGTAGAGGGTCGAGCATTAGGGTTAGAGGGGAGAGAGATAGGAGTGAGTGAGTGAGAGACTTGAGAGAGGGAGAGGGGGTAGGAGGGAGAGAATTGAGAGAGATAGAGGGTACATGGTTAAGAGTAGAGGGTTTCGGGTTTAAGGGTTTAAATTTAAGGGCTTAGGTTTTAAGGGTTAAGGGTTTAGGGTTTAGGGTTAAGGGTGGAGGGGAGAGAGATAGAGGGAGTGAGTGAGTGAGAGAGAGACCTAAGAAAGAGAGAGTGGTGGGAGGTAGAGACTTGAGAGAGAGAGACAAAGAGAGAGAGAAGGAGTGAGTGGGAGAGAGACTTGACAAAGGGAGAGGGGGTAGGAGGGAGAGACTTGATAGAGATAAAGGGTAGAGGGTTAAGAGTAGATGTTTTAAGGGTTTAGGGTTTAAGGGTTAAGGATTTAAGGTTTAAGTTTAAGGGTAGAGGGGAGAGAGATAGAGGGAGTGAGTGAGATTAAGAGACCTAAGAGAGGGAGAGGGAGTGGGAGGTAGAGACTTGAGAGAAACCAGATCGAGAGAGAAAGAGATGAGTGGGAGAGAGATAGAGGGTAGAGAGAGATAGAGTTCTATAGTTAGGGTGGGAGGGAGACTTGAGAAGAGGGGAGGGGTGGGAGGGAGAGACATGAGAGAGAGAGGTTATCTACTTAGGGTGGGATGGAGACACTGAGAGAGGGTGGGAGGGAGAGTTGAAAGAGAGGTAGAGATGAGAGAGAAGGGAGAGAGAGAGAGCCTCTAGTTAGGTGGGGAGGGAGACCTGAGAAATGGAGAGGGGGTGGGAGGGAGAGAGAGGGATAGATAGGGAGTGGGAGATAGATATAGAGAGAGATATAGAGATGGAGATGGAGAGAGATTGAGGGAGTGTGAGGGAGAAATAAAAGTGTGTGTGTGTTCTCTAGTTATCATGGGGAGAGATACTTGAGAGAGGGGGAGGGGGTGGGAGGGATAGAATTGAGAGATAGGTGGGGTAGGAGGGAGAGACTTGAGAGAAGGGGAGGGGTTGGGAGGGATAGAATTGAGAGAGAGGGAGGGGGTGGGAGGGATAATCCTGAGAGAGAGGGAGAGGGAGGGAGAGGCGAAGAGGGAGATAGAAGGAGGGATTTACTTAAGAAAGGGAGAGAGAGACCTGAGAGAGAGAGATTTATCTAGTTAGGGTGGGAGGGAGAGACTTTAGAGAGGGAGATGGGCTAGGAGAGGGAGTGGAAAAGAGATACCTGAGATATATGGGTTAAGAGGAAGAGAGAGATATTATCTAGTTAGGGTGGGAGGGAGAGACTTGAGAGAGGGAGAGGGTGTGGGAGGGAGAGAAATGGGAGAGAGGGAGTGGGAGATGGAGAGAGAGAGAGGGGGGGTGAGGGAGAGACCTTAGAGAGAGACAAAGAGAGAGTGTGTGTTCTCTAGTTAGGGTGGGAGGGAGATAATTGAGAAGAGGGGAAGGGGGTGAGAGGGAGAGACCTAAGAGAGAGAGAGTTCTCTTGTTAGGGTGGGAGACAGGGACCTGAGAGAGGGAGAGGGGAACTAGAAGGGAGAGACCTAAGAGAGAGAGAGATAGAGGGAGTGAGAGATATACCTAAGTGAGAGAGAGGTGGGAGGGATAGAAGGATGGATAGATCTGAGAGAGAGGGGGAGAGAGAGGGGATTGGACCTAAAGCCTAAACCATAAACCATAAAGCCTAAAGCATAAAGCCTAAACCAAAGAGAGAGAGATGGGGGAGGGAGAGTGTGTGTGAGAGAGATAAACACAAAGGGAAGGAGGAAGTTTTGGAGATTAGGAGAGAGGGAGAGATGGAGAGGGAGAGTGAGAGGGAATGAGGGAGGGAGAGGTAGAGATGGAGAGAGGTAGAGAGAAGTATATAGGGAAGGAGAGATAGAGAGGGGGGAGGAGGGAGGGAGAGAGATAGAAGTAGAGAGGGGAGGAGGGAGGGATAGAGGGAGAGAAGTGTGATAAAGAGAATGAGAGATAGAGGAGGGAAGACAGAAGGTAGAGAGATTAAGAGAGAGAGAGGAGGGAGGGTGAGAGATAGGTAGAGAGGGATAGGTTGGATAAAGAGAAGTAGAGAGGGAAGGTGGTCGGGATGAAGGAAGAGAGAGAGAAGAGGGAGGGATAGAGAGAGGTAGAGAGGGATAGGTTAGATAGATTAAAGTAGAGAGGGAAGGTGGGTGGGAGGAAGGAAGAGAGAGAGGAGGGAGATATAGAAAATTAGAGGAAAGGAGGGAAGGAGTAAAGGAGGGAGGGATGTAGGGGGAGAGAGAGGGTAGATAGATAGACGTATAGAGGAAAGGAGAGAGTGTGAGAGAGAGGTCTAAAGCATATAGGATAAAAAATGAGTGAGATAGAGAGAGAAAGCTGGTACAACTTGTTGATTACTGAAATTTGACATCCTAATTACTAAAATTTGACTGTCTAAATTTTTTGAGATCTTCCAAAAACTAGAATTTTCATTGTAACTCCTAGAGATCTGAAACCACTCTCAAACATCCTCCCTAAATATATGAAATTTAACTTAAAGTATAAGAAAGTAAATTTCTATATGTAAATGTCAACTTATACTTTAATGTTTATTTCATGTATATAGTTTCCCTACAAGATAACAAGAAGAAAGAGACAAGAAAAAGAGAAGAATTTTGTTTCAATGTAGACCAAAATGCGAGCACGTTATAACGCGCTTGCGTTTTGGAAATATTTTTTTGATTTCAAAAAAGCACAGTTTTTGAACTCAAAATGCATGTGTTTTTTAAAATTTAAACCATAACGCGCTCACGTTATGGCTTGGTAATGACTGATCCTAGGCTCGGTCATTACCAAGCCATAACGCGAGTGCATTTTACTATAACACACTCGCATTTTTGCTATTTCAGGATAAAAAAGTAAATTGTCCACAAATTGGCTACCCATTTCCATGCATCTGCCCGAACATGAAGCGACATGCCAAAGATTTGATACCATGTATAATTTGAGAAATCTTACTTCACAAAACCCAAGAATCACCTGCATGCAAATAACTTTTCACGAGAAAGAGATATAGAGAAAGAAGAAAAGGTGCTCTGCAAGCTTCAAGAGAAAAATGAATTAACCGAATGAATAATACAAAGAGATCAATCCTTATGAAGGAGATCAAGAAACCCTAAAGTGAAACCTAAAAGGGATGCATTTAATAATTAGAATAATTATTAAATGCCAAAAAAATGCAAGCTAAGTTAATCTTAAGAGAAATATAAAAGGTAACTTAATTAAAATAATTAAGTAATAAACCTTTTACTCTAACAAAATAAAAATAACTTCGATTCTCATTATAAAAAATCCTCTTAGGATGATGTAGATTATTTTGTGACTACCTTGGAAACACATGCATCACAAGAAGTGTGGATAATATACTTCGATGCTTCTTTCTGCATTACCTCATATTATTATTGGTTATCAATGTATGAAGAATATAATGGTGGGAAGGTACACTTGGGTGATGACTCTCACTTGAATATTGTTCGCCTATGAAGAGTCAAGATCTAATTGTCAGATGGAAGAGTGAAAGAGATCAAAGGTGTCTTTCTTATCCTTGGTTTGACACAAAACCTAATTTAATGAGGTGGGTGCAATTTGTCTTTTCGAATGGGATGCAAGAGGATGATAGGATCTATGGTTCTTGGTAAGAGTGTTCAGGCATGAACTCCATTTTAGAAAAATTGATGCATTTTTTAGTGCAATAGCTCTTTTGAAAGGTCAAATAAAATAAATTTAGAGTCTTCATCCTAACTATTGAAACCAAAAATGAAGAAGAGTGTTGCATAGACTTTTGATGGTCATGATTTTTTGGTACCTAAGGGCGTTCATGCTTTGAAGAGATTTTTTTTTTTTAGAAGACAATGACATAACACCAAAGGTTTGGCCATATTGTAGAAAAGGGTCTTAGATCCCTAAAAAATAAATTCATCATTGAGGGGATTGATGATTGTAATATTGAGTTCAATTTTTGTGAACATCGTATATATGAAAAATAGAACCATGTTCAATTTTATTCTAATTCTCACAAATCTTATGGAATGTTGAATCTGATACATTTTGATGTCTTTGGTTTAGTTAAATTTCCTTCATTATTTATATCTATTTATTTTGTATAATTCATATATTTTAGGACATTGGTGTATTTCCTTAGAAGTAAATACAAAGTCTTTAGTTAGTTAAAAGAGTTAAGACTTTTGTTGAGAACCAAACTAATAAAAAGATTAAGTGATTGAGGAATAGTAATGGTAGTGAGTTTCATTTGTATATTTTGATAGGTTTTGTAAAGAATATGGGATTAAGAGGCATAATATAACTCCATACAACCCTAAAAATAATAGAGTAATGGAGAGGATGAACAAGATGTTGATGGAGAGAACTAGGATTATGTTGAGTGGAGTTGTCCTTGAAAAATTTTATTGGGTTGAAGTTATTGCTATTGCTTGCTATATGATTAACATATCTCCTACATCAAATTCTGGGGGTTAGGTCAAGAAAATATCACTCATTGAAATATTTTCATGTGTTTGGTTACAAGGTATATGCTCATGTGCCAAGGGATAAGTATAAGCTGGAGAAAAAGTTAGTTAAGAGTACCTTCATTGGCTATGGTGTTAGTGTAATAGGGTACAAGATTTGGGATATAGTGGCCAAGAAATTTCTCTACCTAGTAGAAGTGTTATCCTTAGAGAGATGAGTCCTTCCATTGTTTTGTAGCCTACAAAGAAACAAAAGAAAGAATATGTGGTTAACCTTCATATTGACCCTAAGAAAGTTGAACCTAAAGCCCAAGATGGACCTCTTGATGAGGTAAAATCTAGAAGCTTTGAAATTTTAGAAGAAGAGCCTCAACCTTAGTCTTTGAGCATGTCCATGTGGATTAGGTGGTAACTTGATAGGTTTGTATATTCACCTAAAAGGTTTGGATAATCATTTTTGGATTCTAATTATAGTTTTTCTTTGATTGCTAACAATGATGAGCCAAGGACCCTAAAGGAGGCTATGTGTATGAGTGATGTAGATTCTTGGATAAAATCCATGAAAGAAGAGATGATTGCATTAAAGAAAATTGATACATGGGATCCAATACCTTTTCCTAATGCAAAAAAAACCTTTTGGTTGTAAATGGGTGATCAAGAAGCAATATGGTCTTGATGAAAATTTTGAGAATCATTATGAAAGGTTTGTCACAAAGGGTTACTCAAAAGTGAAGGGAATTTATTATGGTAAAATTTTACTCCCTTTTTGTAAAGCTAACATCCATTCGGTTCTTGTTATCACTTAGTGTGAAATTCACAATTTAGATGATGAGAAGAAGGATGTGAATTTTTTTTTCCTTTATGGTAATTTGTTGGAAGAAATATATATCATAGCTTGAGAATTACATTGTAAAAGGTAAAGAACATCTAGTTTAAAAGTTGAAGAAGTCTTTGTATGGTTAGAAATAGTCTCCTAGGATTTGGTACCAATAGTTTGATGTTTTTATGTTGAGTTTGGGATTTTTGAGATTGAAATTAGATCATAATGTCTATTACAAAACTAATAATGATCACATTCTCATTATTGATTTATATGTTGATAATATGTTGTGTTTGAGAATGGTAAGAGTTTGATTTTTATTTTGAAGTCTTAATTGTCAACACAATTTAGAATGATAGATTTAGGTGCAACTAGGTACATCTTAGGGATGAAGATCAAAAGGGATATAGATTCAATATAAAAACTTTTAGATTCTTAGTTGTTCATGTTATGTAGGGGAAAAAACTATCTATGAAGGATTTTTCAAAATATCCTATTGAAATTTACTATTGTGATGTAGTTTTAAGAGGGTGTTCAAATACTTGTGAGGTACTTCCAAGTATTCCTTGTATTTTCATGGTTATTATGCATGACCTCAATATTTAGTTAGTGTTCACAAATATGTAGACACAAATTTGGTAGGTGACATTGACGGTAGAAGATATGACAATGGATATGTGTTCACGATGTTTGTTAGTTCTATTAGTTGGATGAGTAAGAAAAAAATTGTAGTCACTTTATCCACTAAAAAAAAAGAGTATATGATAATTAATCATGCTTGTAAGGAAGCCATTTGGCTCAAGAATTTATGTTTAGATGTTAGGCTTGATGTATAGTTGATTACTATTTTTTATGACAGTCAGAGTGATATATTTTTACTAAAGAATCCAACCTTCTATGTCAGGACAAAGCACATTGATGTCCATTTCCATTTTTGTGACATGGTAGAGGATGGGAAGGTGAAGTTGGGATAAATTTGACACTTTTGTGATTATTGTAGATGCATTGATAAAAAATGTTAGCACACAAAGTTTTAGATGGTGTTTGAAGTCTATGGGCCTCATGACCCCTAGTAGTTAAAATCTTGTTGTTTTCATTATCTCTTCAAATGTGTTCAACAAGTGGAAGAATGTTAGGAATAAGGTGTTTCAACCTTTGGTAATTCCTAGCATTGATTATTTATTTAATATTTATTTATTTTCCTATTTAATTAATTATGTGTAATCGATGATATCAGTATGTGAAAGTTGACTCAAAGAGGTATTAGACTTGCATGGCAAGTGACATGGTTGGAATGTGGGCCCTATTTGTTGGATTTAACTCAAGTCAATGATAAAGTCAACAATATAAATTTTCTATGATAGGTGTGAGTCGTGCATGTGCTTTCTATGTTGCACACAATGAGACATTATAAATACAAGTATTAGTATTTGTAGACACTTAAAAATGTCTTGAATGATATCATGCACTCGAATATGATATACTAACAAAATTAATCCTAAAATCCATCCTCTTTTCCTCCTTTGCACATTCTTCCAAAAAGAGAATATTCCCATGGAATATTCCTTCCCCTTTTGCACATTAAAACTTTGTTTTATTTGCTAAATATCTAATTTTCCTCATCCATGAGAATATTCCAAAGAATATTCTCTCTTCACTCATTTGAAAAATGGAATATTATCTCTCATAACAAACTTAAAAGACTTCTTGTGTAAGTTAAATTATAGTAATTCTTGTGCAAGTTAACTTACAAGACTTCTTGTGCAATTTTTGAATGTGTGTTTGTTTGGAAGAATACAAACCCTTGATTATTTCCTTGATCAATGTGATCATTAATTATCATCCATTGATGAGAATCCATGTTTCATCTCTTCAACATTTTGATCATTGGTTAACCTTTTTAATCTTAACCCTTAATTTATCATTTGCTCTCCTATAAATAGGTCACTATTTGGAGACAAATGGATCCACCTTTCAAGAGAAAACTTATGTTGTTAAAATAAATTTCACTTGCACTCATATTTAGCACTTATTTAGCTTAATTTACTTGCATAATAATCTTAGCTTCCATTAATAGCTTCCATGATAACATAGGTGCATACATTTAGCATATTTTTAATTAGGGTTTTAATATTTTTAGCTTAAACTCGATTTAGATTAGCTTTGCATGCACCCATAATGATCATCTCGGCATAGATCATGTTAAAATATCTTGCATCATGTTAATTTATCTTTAAATCATGTTTTCATACACATCTATCATCGGTTTCGTCGATTCTCTTCAATAGAATCGATCAAAACAAGCTCATTTATCCACGGGATTGGGAAAGGGTCACCATTCCACATCAATGTGACACCACTCCCCCAATAGGATAAGTTTCAATGGATTAGAAGAGGTGTTTATAAAGATTTCATATTTTTATATGTTAGTTTTAATGGATTATTAGTTTAGTTTTGCATTAATGATCTTATTGGGACTGATCTTTAGTGGCTTGAATACGCTTCAAATCCTCATGGATCAAGTGTAGTCATCCCATACTAGGCTGTAGGTTTTATGAATGTTTTTGGGATTTTTGAGAGATTATGAGGTAAACGATACCTAGATCATGATGTCGATGTCACATTGTGAGATATAAGACATGGATCAAGGGTTATTTGGAAAAAAGAGTGCAACAATGTACCCCAATGTCTAGCAATGATTCATAGTGCAATTGAAAAACCAAGATAGGTAATGCATATGCAAAGAGTTGAACATAGTTGTATCATGCTATATATGGGCTATGGGACTTCATGAGATAAAATGGTAAAGAGCCTGTCAAGAGTTTGCCATGAGGAGAGTTGAAGTATACACTGAAGCTTTGTCAAGATCAAGATAAACTGGAATATTTGGATGATTGATTGATTTATTTTGGTTAATGTAGTTTGAGCATCTACCTACCCTTGATCATAGGCCCATGGCCTAGCCACTAGTTGTATGAAGCCCTCAAAAACCTCATGGGATGGTATAGTGTTTCTCCAAGTCACCTCTCATGCCAATATCATAAAAATTGTGGTATACTGATCATCGAGTTTGTCCTGCCTCTCGCCAAATTATCGGGCAACGCGGTCTAGGAGGTACTGCTCTATAATAGTGTGCTCTCTCACTTGCATATTTTGGGTCTACCAAGAAAAATGAAGCTACTGCTGATCATCATACCATGCCAGATGCTGCAACCATGGACTCCATCTGAACATGGTCATGTCATTGATGAAATGATGCCAATAGGGTAGACTTGTAGGGAATATGTGTTGAAGAGTCATCAAAACCCTGTACCTGAACATGACATGCTCATCCTCATGAATGTTTGCAAGAGAAACCAAGGGCCTCAACACTGCAATATGCTTGTAAGCCCATATGTGAAGCAAATTCACCCCTTCTCTGATTCTCTGACCCTCACGGTAGACAACCTATTGCATGTCATAGTATAATGAAGCAAGGAGGACTAGACCCCATGCATACATAACATACCTCCTAATCATCCCCTCCCATACCAATCCCCATCTGGGACTGAAACCTCTGCCTCGTCGGTCTAGGAAAATCACTCCAAAGATTAGTGCTACAAAGAACAATCTAAAGATATCCACCCACCCATGGTATAGGTCAAGATCAATCTAAGAGCTAATCAAAAAAATCTACTGCATGTGTAGGAGAGAGAGACATGTGTCTCTCTCAACATATGTGTCATATATAACACACTCTCTGTGAATCGACAATTGTAGTATGTGCCACACATCCTCCAATGTGATAGTGGCCTCATTGATGGGTAGGTGAAATGAAGAGGTCTCGCTATGCCACCTCTCAATCAATGCAATCATCATAGCCAAATGCGTTCGAACCTTAGGTAAGAATGCAATGAAACCTAACCCCAACCTCCCCAACCGCTCCACCTCCAGGTCATCAAAGTCTCTCGTCATTGCCAAAATTTTAGAACAGTGCTCTTGTGACATGAATAGTGGAGGGTCCCCCTGCACGCATCATGCACACAACATCAATTTTTTGAAAAATTCAAAAGAATTGATAAAAAATTGAGAATTTGCATCCAAAACATCAAATATGTCACTAAAATCAATAGCGTCGCTGATTTTTGCATGCATCACTATATCAATTTTAGGGGTGTGGCACCAATTTGGCAACGTGCACCGCTATGCTCAATAGCGAATCAACATTGGGGTATGCCTTTCTACTAAAATATTTGGGTGTGTCGCTAAAACCTAAGTGCGTTGCCCACCGCTTTTGAGCGATGCTAAACATGAAAATATTGAGTCATTGTATTAATCTAGTGGCCCTCAAATCAAATGTGTCACCCAATCAAAAAATTGGGGTGTATGCTACCTAGAAAAAGGTGTGTCACTATAATATCAATAGTGACGCTTTCGACGCATCAATAGCGTCGCTATATAGTGACACGCCTAGAGACCTAGTTTTAACCCCCTATTAATTGCACCTAAATACGAAAAATTGAGACAAGTTTTGAGTCACATACCTGGGGCCCTACATCTGCTCACTGCTGGTACTCTTGAACCTGCTCTGAAAGGTGAAGATGAAGCACTCATTGTGCCATCTCATTAGGAGGTTAGAGCTCAAAAGGAAAAAATCTCTAAATGTGTGAATGCACAAATGAATTGAAAGTGACCCTTCTTCACCTATCTAAGCCTAAAAAATAGGGTTTTTTGCCCTAATTTCAGCCAAAAGCTAGGGATTTAACCTGTTTTACCTATTTCCACCTTATGCAACCTGCTTTGAGCCATTTTTTTGCATTTATAAGGCTATTTTTTGGCATCCTAGGGCCTGTTTTAACACTTGCACCTATATGTTACCTTTGTTGAGAAATCAACCCAAAATTCAAAATTTCTGCCCAATTTCTTGAGGGGGTAGGAAACCAACTTATTCCTTCCATTGGGGCATCCAAAAATAAGGAATTTTTAAATTTTTGATCTGAGCAACAATTTTTTAATTTGAATCAATGTCAATCTTTGAACCAATGTAGCAAGTACCTCGCTTCAAAGAGGGAAAAAATGTAGACACTTAAAAATGTCCTAAATGATATCATGCACTTGAATCTGATATACTAACACCATTTTGTCCTAAAATTCATCTTCTTTTCGCATAAATTGATTAAATTTTCCTAGCTATTTAATTAATAACATCATGTTCATCTATTAATCTGATTAATATAATTAGGTTAATTCATCCCCTTTCATGCTAACATTTCATCCTATTAAATTTAATAAATTAAATTAAATACAATTTAATAAATTAAATTAAATACAATTTAATAAATTAAATTAAATACAATTTAATCCCTAAAGTCCTCTTATTTAATTAAATAACCCTAAGTTAATTAAATATCATCTCACTTTCCCCCTTTTTCATTAAATCATTTATTTAATGAATATCATATAATTCTCCTTTTCATTAAATAAATAAATTATTTAATGAATATTCTATTTCCCCTAATTTGCGTAACTAAAAAATTGTTTTAATTATCAAATTAATAATTAATTCTAATCCCCCCACTTACAAGGGAATACTCCTTGGGAATATTCCTCCTTTACACATTCCTCCAAATAGGGAATATTCCCATGGAATATTCCTTCCCCTTTTGTACATTAAAATTTTATTTTAATTTGCTAAATATCTAATTTTCCTCACCCATGAGAATATTCCAAAGAATATTCTCTCTTCACTCATTTGAAAAAAAAGAATATTCTTCCTCATAACAAACTTAAAAGAATTTTTTTGCAAGTTAACTTACAAGAATTCTTGTGCAAGTTTTGAATGTGTGTTTGTTTGGAAGCATATGAACCCTTGATTCTTTCCTTGATCCATGTGATCATTAATTCTTATCCATTGTTGGGAATCCATGATCCATGTTTCATCTCTCCTCCATTTTCCACCATTGATTAACCTTTTTATTCTTAACCCTTCATTTCTCATTTTATCGCCTATAAATAAGTTACTATTTGGAGACAAATGGATCCACCTTTTAAGAGTAAAATTATGCATTTAAAATCAATTTGACTTGCACTCATATTCAACACTTATTCACTGATACATTTTGACTCAATTTTTGACGAAAGGTCGTCGGAATTTTTACGAAATTTCATAGAAGGAATTTCATTGGAATTTTGACAAAATTTGAAACGTCGAAATTCCGACCCAACCAACGATGCTGGGTCAGAATTTTGACGTTTCAAATTTCATCAAAATTCCGACGAAATTATTTCGACGAAAGGGCATCAAAATTGTGAAGAACTTTCGTCAGAAATTGAGTCAAAATGTATCAGTGATTTATCATATTTTTAGCTTAATTTACTTGCATCATTAACTTATCTTCCATTAATGGCTTCCATGATAATGTAGGTGCTTACATTTAGCATAATTTTAATTAGGGTTTTAATATTTTTAGCTTAAACTCTATTTAGATTAGCTTTGCATACACCCATATTGATCATCTTGGCATAGATCATGTTAAAATAGCTTTCATCATGTTAATTTAGCTTTAAATCATGTTTTCACACACATCTATCATCGGTTTCATCGATTCTCTTCAATAGAATCAACCAAAACAAGCTCATTTATCCCTGAGATTAGGAAATGGTTGCCATTCCACATCAATGTGACACCACTCCTCCAATAGGATAAGTTTCAATGGATTAGAATAGGTGTTTATGAAGCTTTCGTATTTTTGTATATTAGTTTTAATGGATTCTTAGTTTAGTTTTGCATTGAATGATCTTATTGGGACTAATGTTTAGTGGCTTGAATACGCTTCAAATCCTCATGGATCAAGTATATTCAACCCATACTAGGCCGTCAATCACAGTATTGAAGTTATATTATAAGATTATTTATAGGTGTTGTTATGTTGCTAGAATTATTCTAGAATTCAACACTTGCATACTCTTGGAAGAAACTTGCTTTGCAAGTGTATGTAACCAGATTGTTTACTATAATAAATTGAATAAGATTTTGGAGTGTGGGATTTTTCTCCCAAAATAGTTTTCCCCATGTACATATTGTGTTGTCTATTGCATTTATTTGTAGTGATGTTTATTTAGTTTCCTACATGTGTATCTTCTTCACATGAGCCATTTAAATTGGTTAAATTTTAAAAATATGTACACTCTCTCCTCTTTAGATTGGTGTAAGAATAATTTTTGTGTACCTTGCTTCCTTTTAGTATGAGTTTATGTTGGATTTGATAGTGAACCCCATAGCTCCCAAAAATCACCTGCAACTAAAACACCTATCACAAACTAGAGATCAAAGCACCCAATTTTCTATGTAACCAAGAGAGAAATGATTGAATCCACACAAGTATCACAAAAACATTTGAGATTGAGATTAACCTAAAATTATAATTGAATTGAATGTAATTACATGGATGATGATTACAATGAATGGTCAATTCTTATAAAATCATAAAAAAGAAAACCCTAGATGAGGATTTGATTAGATTGTGATATTTGTCTTAATATAATAATAAAAAAGTACTCATAAGTTTATCTTAAGTGAGTAAAATAATAAGGGACTTAATAATTAATTAATTATAAAGTGATGTCCTAATTATTCCAATACTCCCCCTTAAGATCAACTTAGGAAGAAACTATAAAAACGTAATGAATAATGCAATGATGGATGCATGGATGGGTACCAAATATAAGGCTTGATGTACTTGTGCACAAACAAATAAATATCTCAACCAAAGAAAAGGAGAAAAACACATGTGAAAAACTCCTCTCCAAAAGAGAGAAAATGAAATGACTGCACTTGTGAAAGAAAGATAGAAGGAGGGCTTAATGTGACTCCCCAAGGAATGCTTCTATCACACATGTACAATAGATGTCCCCCTAATAGGAGAGATAAAATAAGGATATGAATCACCCTCATAAAGAAGTAGCTTTTGTGCTAATGATGAATACTTGAAGAAATAATATGATACACTACTTGCAACCAATTTTATCCCCTTAGGAAGAAACATATCCACTAGTAATTGGAGAAGCCAATATAAAAATATGGAAGAATCAAGAATCTAAATCCAAATGATGTGTGCCTTTGAAAAGTGCTCAAGTTTCCACATGTCGAAAAGAGATGATGGAAATCAAATATCTTGTGAATAATGATGGAGAGAAAGATATAAAGGAAATGAATATGGTGGGACAACAACAATGATATGCCTATCAAAAAAGAGGTGATGAATATACTCAAAGTAATCCTCTAAATCTGCAGTCTAAGACTCTACAAACAAGGATGATATGTTTTCAAGATATGAATCCCAAGTAGCTATTTCTAAAAGATGATGAATGCCTTGCTGCACTGAACCAATAGGGTCCAAGGATGTGGTGATTCTAAACTAATTAGAGACAATAAAATATGGTAATGAAGTCAATTTGAAGATTCAGAACATTTAGACAAGTCTTTGAACCATCAGAACATGCAAGGCCTATGATATACTCAAGCTCCTTTAAAGTATCATCATCAAAGGGTATGAAATCTGCATCTACAAGAGGAATGAGACAATATATAACAAGATCCTCTAGGTATGGAGAGATATGGGGGTCTCCATGGATCTCCCAAAGATGAGTCCAAAGTGTGTGGGGACAATCAATATCTGATATAAAACATATAGTGTCATGAACAACACTAGAAAAAAGCACTTATACAACACAATCAGTAATAATACCCCATAATAAATAAATCCTTAGTGTTTTTGGTGTAGGTATGAGTCCATAAAGATAAGGGAAAATATCAAGAAAATTGAGATGTATACAGATACCATTTCATCAAGACTCATAGTTATCATTTGCTAGAATGACCATAAAAGGATGAACAAGAAGCTCATGATACTTCCTCAAATGATAAAATCAGGGACTAATAAACTTAGTGAATATGAAGTAGAACAAATGAAGTCATCTCACACAAACATATCCTTTCCAGATGCCAGTACGCCCAAGTAATTGACAATAATGTGAAATCACAAAAAAATGAATAAAATATACTCGAGGAAGATTTTGGAAAAACTACATGAATGGATCAAAAGAGTTCTAAAATACCTTTCCAACACCATTTGAATCATTAAAATAAGAGATTTTGGTGAAAATATATGAGATTGAAAGAAAAAATGAAGATTTGACTTTGACTAAGCATAAAATAAACTAGCAAAAAAAATCTAATGATGAGACTTAGGTAAAAAGGACATCATTTTTTCTAAATTGAAAGTTAGGAGAGAAGATGAATGATTGAACGGGTAGGATGTAGTGGATGACTGATTAGGGTTTTCTACAAGCACTGGCTATGGAGATAGATCTCTCCTCCATAGAGATTTTCCCTAAACTATGGGTGTCCTTGTACACCATTTAAATTATTTCTTTAATTACTACCTTCCATACTGTTTTGGTTGTACCATGATTGAGTGCGTGTCGTGTACTTGGGTGGTATTTATTTATGATTTTCTTCCTAAATTTATGCTTAGCCTCTATTTTTAATTCTCATGATGTACTTAGGCATTTATGGACGTGGGTACAAAAACCCTTGAGGACCCTACAAAATGGGTTGAAAGGGGAGAAAGGCATTAATTCTCAAACTAGGTCATTATGGGATATAGTAGTAGAAGAAAAATATTCCATTTCATCTAATGCAAAGTTTATTGTGCTCCTAAATAGTGAAGGCGATGAAAACATACTTAATGGAGGAAGACAAGGTAAGTGTTCCTTTGCAAACCATAAAAAAGGGTAATTTCTCCTAATGCATAAATGAATAACGCAATTTCTAATGAGAGAAATAGGCTAAGGAATGTTGTTGTGTTCATGGCAGCCATGGATATTTCAAAACTCCTAGCTAGGAAAATATCTAGATGGATGGTTTTTGAATATCTAGTCTAAAAAACTAGGTATCCATATCTCCTTTTACAGGATGATCCAACATGGATTATTCTTAATTTTTCTAAAAGAGCACCAAATTTAGGAATTGTTGTAAAAATAATAATGAAATAGTGGGAATTTCCTATTATGTGCCCTCGCATGGTCACCCAAAGCCCTAAATGAGGAAATCTTGGCTCTGTCATTCCCTAGATATGTTATAGTGAAAAATGTTCCACCAATGTTGCAATATTTTCTACCATAGGTGTTAGCACTGATTGGGAATGTGATTAGTGTTAATGATGCAAAAAATTCTCTCCCTCATATGAACACTTGGGCTTTGGTGTCCTTGTTTCTAGGGATAGAAATTAACCTCAAAAACTCAATGTATACATGCAATAAATAAGTGTTGGGTGGTGTTAATGGTTGCTATCTATGTAGAAAGGAGAGACACATAAGGAAAAATTTCCCTCTCATTCTTAGTAGAATTAGAAATTCTCAGTCTAACACGAAGGTAGATGATAATGCTAGTAAACCTAAAGGGTTTCAAGAGAATTTGAGGAGGCAAAAAGGTGAAAATGATGACTCTAAAACCACAAATGGTAGAATAACAAAAAAATATAGGGGAAAATCCATCAATATTATTAAACTAACCCTGACTTAGTATATTTTAAAGATATAAATACCAAGAATGAAATAGGAATCAATTATCATTTTATCTAGGTAGTATAATGACAAGCTAGAATATAGTGGAATAATAGAGGAAAACTATGTGCCCCTTGAGATCTTCTCTAGTGTTAGATTGATAAACTCTTTCAACCTACTCGTTGAATAGTTGGGTAGCATTAAAATTGACCCTTAGATTTCAAAAAATGGAAAGATGAAACTCCCAGTGATGGCATTATAAACCCTAAATAAATAATGTTACACAATGGTGAAGGAGCTTGATATTGTAAGTGGTAAGAAAAATGCACAACTAGTTATGGATAATATTAGACAAAATATAGAATGGAATAAGAAAATGAGAATCAATAATAATAGTAGAGACTCAGTGGAGTCTAAAGAATTTGTAATGGGATCTAGAATTATAGAAAGTAATAATAGTAATAGGGAAAATAAATTGAACCTGGGAAACATGAATGAAGCAAATCAAACTGTTTGCAATAGAATACCATCTTTAGTAATAAGCATTGTCTCTAAAATTGAATTAAAAATCATACTACCATTAACTTGAAAGGTAATGATAGGAGGTTGGATCTCTCTAGCCCTAATATAGAACAAAAAGAAAAATTGATCTCCAATCATAAGGGTTTAGTGGAACAACAGTCTACTAGTACCTTGGAGGCTACTAGTAATCTGAGTGATAAAAATAAAGAATAATCTCCTTGTAAGAGCTCCATGAATATACCCAACCACTATGACAATAATATCCCGAGGTTGGGTAAAGGTTTAGAGGATGAGGTTGAAAATACTATTAACAATAGTAAATACACTACTAATCTGAATTACAAGAAAAAAGAGCAATGTTTTCTTGAGATATCTGTTACTATACCCAAACATTATGGAAAAGCTGGCCTAGGGATGGATATAGGAAAAAAGGAATTGTTGAATCAAATAAAAATGCTACAAAACCGAAGTTGCTCAATGTGATACCAAGGAAGTAAAAGGATTTGAATTAAATCCTTACAACACTCAAAATCCCATAGAAGTTAGTGGGTCATCGAATAATGAGAAGATCTTTGATAGGTAGGTAGTATCTAGTCATGACTCACCCCCTGAGCCAAAAAGAGCAAGAAGGAAAAAAGTAAAAAATATTCCAATTGGTAGGGGTGGTCTAAGCATTACCAAACAAAAAAGGAAGAAAACAAGTGTGGTAGTCTTAGTGCCTACAACTAAAAGGATTGAAATTGAAGACAAGATCCCTAAATGCTTTGAAAACTTTAGGAATGTGATATAGGCCCCCCAAACCCTGATTGCCATGAAAGTTAATTGCACCTCATGAAATGCCAGGGGGCTTGAATCCCTTGATGGGAAATACATAGTTAGAAGGTTCCTTAAACTCGATAAGAATAAATATTTTTTCCTCCTTTAAGAAGTTAAAGCCACTGGCTTTACCCTAGAAACCAATCTCAAATTCATTTGGAATAACTCCACTCACTTTATCACTGAGCATGAGAATGGAAGAGGTGACTCTACTAATTGCTAAGAATTGGGCCAAGTATGTAACTTCATTTGATATCTCTCCACAAAAGAGTAGTTTGCGTCATAATTTAGAAAGGAGATATTAGATTTGGCATTTTCTCTATTTATGCATCTAATGAATACATGGATAGGATAGAATTATGGAATTGGATTTACAATCTTATGATGTACCCTAGATTTTGGGTGGTGAATTCAATATGATTGAGCATAATGATGACAAGAAAGGGGGTATAGACATGGAGTGTAAGGGTAATGAGAAGCACTTTTGGTAGAGAATGAAAGATAAAATCAACCTGTTTGACCCTCTTGAATGGATGAAGAGAGAGAAATCCAACATTTGGTACACCTGGTGCAATGCTAAAAAATGGGGAAGGAGGATTTACTGTAGATTAGAAAAATTATATTCTAACAAATACTACTTTGAAATTTTTACCTAAGTGAAGATGGGTGTAAAGTGAGTGTATACCCTTATTCACTCTTTGACCATCACCCTATAAGGGCCAAGATTTTGCTAGGTAGTGGTAGGGTAAAGGAGAAAAAGAAGGATGGATTTATCCTTAATACAGACCTCTTACATGATGAAGATTGTAAGGTGACTATTATTACCCTTAAGGAAATTAACAAATGGAGGCTCAGGGACATGTACACTATATATAAGTGGGAGCATAATGTGAATGGCTGGAAAATTCTATTCTAGACCATTTATAAGAAGAGAGCCATAGATAGAAGAAACAAATAGAATAACCTACAAGTATGACTACTAAAAGAACAAACTTGTCTGCAAAATGATTCCTTGAATGAGGAGTTGTGTGAAGAGATCAACTTAGCCAAGGACTCACTAAGAAGACTGCAAGTAAACACAATTTAGGGTCTGAAAATAAGAGATAAACTTAACTGGTTGAACAATGGGACAAAGGTACCAAGTTCTATTTTAGGTGCATTAAAGATAAAAGCATCAAGGAACAAATTGACCAAATTTGGCATGATGGGAGTTTTCTCACTAATCAAGGTGATATCAAAAGACAAATATTAGTATTTTGTAAGAACCTCTTTACATTTGAAGGGGACAATGCTGATAACCATAAGGATATAATACATCAATCAAATTATTCCAAGGAAAATATTTGAGGAAGATGCGTCTAGATTGGGTGAAGAAATATTCAAAGAGGAAATCAGTCCTAAAAGGAATAGGACCTTGAATAATGATAAATCCTGGGGGGTGGATGGGATGCCTATAAAATTTTAGAAAAAAAATATTGATTGGGTATGTGATGAATTGTTTCAAGTGTACAAGGAAGCTCTCAAGAGACCTATTCGTTGGGTAAGAACATCAACAAATGAATTATTAAACTGCTTCCAAAAGATGGTGACAAAATATTAATAAAGAAATGGAGGCCTATTATCCCATTGAATGTGTCATACAAGATATTAGAAAAAACCATAGCTATGAGAGTGGTTAATATCCTTCCCAAATTTATCAATAGTACTCAAATTGGTTTCATCAAAGACAAATATATATTAGAGAACCTAATTACTAGTTGGAAGGCCATGGAATGGGTAAGACACTTTAAGCAGAACTCTGCTAATCTTCTCTTAGATTTTGAAAAATCTTATGACATGATCAAATGGTTATTTTTAAGAATGACCCTTGAGGCATTTGGCTTCCTTGGTAGCTTTTACAACATGATTAACACTCTATTAAGAGATGTTGTTGCCCAAGTGAAAGTGAATGACTCTCTCTTTGACGTATTTACACTAGAAATATCAATTAGATAGGGCTGCCCTGGCTCTAATTGTAATTTATTTTGATGCTATGCACTAATTATTGAGAGAATACTCTATTTCCCCCAAGATTAGGGGCTTGCCACTTTTTGACCAGAATGACTTGCTGAATATTCAATTTGTTGATGACACTACATAATATTTGTTGAGCTTGAGGAAAATAATATGGATAACTTGATCCAAAAGTTAAACCTCTTTTGCAAGGCTTCAGGTGCTAAGATATCCAATGTAAAACCCATCTTGCTTGGATGGTCGGATTTCCCTCTTAATTGGCTTAATAAGTATGAATTTCAATGGAGGGGTTCCCATAAGAAAGTTAGATACTTGGGAATAAATTTTGCAATTATCCCTACTCTAAATGATGTGGATGTGGATTAAAAATAAAATAGATAAAAAGTTTGATGGATGAAATAGACAATACCTATCCCTAGCAAGAAAAATTCAAAATTTTCAGAAGATTCTATATTCTTACAACTTATACTTTGCATCTGTTTATATTAAATTAGTAGCTATCAAGTCAATGAAATCCAAAATAAAATAAGAAAATTCCTCTGGTCTAATGGTAAGGGAAAGAGGAAGAAACATTCTGGTGAATGTGAGTGGTCCTATCTAGATAAGATACATGGGGGGGTTAGGCCTTAAGGATCTAAGGTTGTACATAACATTGCTCTTGCTACGAAATGGATCATCAAGGATCTAGAAGGTGATGAACCATGGAAAGTTTTGGTGAGGATTAATATCAAGCTTGCCGTTCCCAAGTAGGCTAAGACTTGGAAAATGTTTCCATTATGTCATATTCTCATTAAAAACTACCCAATAACCATGGAAAGTTTTGGTGAGGATTAATATAAAGCTTACTGTTCCCAAGTAGGCTAAGACTTGGAAAATGTTTCCATTATGTGATATTCTCATTAAAAACTACCCAATATATGGTAATATTTTCAAGTCAAAGTATCATTCTTCTTTTAAATTTGAGTCCATGTGGCTTAGACATCCAGACCTAATTAATTGTATAAGTCAATGGTGGCATTCAACTCCTTATGTGCAAGGATCTAAAATGTTCTAATTAAGTAATAAATTGGATTATGTCAAGAAGAATTTAAAATCTTGGAACCAATTAGTTTTCAAAAATGTTTTTTCTCAAAAGGATTTGGTGTATAAAAAGCTAGTAGAAATAAATGAGAAAATCATTCTAAATGGGCTGGATAACAATACATATGAAGAAATTTTTTTTTTGCAACTTGAGTGGAATGAATTGTTATCTCATGAAGAAGAATACTGGAGGCAAAAGTATAGGGAATTGTGTCTAAAAGATGGTGATAAGAATACCGATTTTTTTCATCATTCAGTTTAGGCCAAAAGATCAAATTCTTCAATATTTGCAATTCAAGATAGTATTTCAGGGGGTATCCTTGTCAATGAGAAAGATAAACAAAATGAAGTAGTTAATTTTTTCTCAAAGCTGTTATCAAAACTTGACAACACAAATGGGAATTTATCTGCTGAAAAAGAGGAACTTTTGCAACATATTCCTCCTTTGGTTTCTTCAGATGATAATTTGAGGCTGCTTGCTCCTTTTTCTCTTAAAGAACTTAAAGAGGTTGTTTTTTCAATGCCACCAGATAAGGCCCCGAGTCTTGATGGTTTCACAACCATCTTTTTTCAAAAATGTTGGGATTTTATTGGGTTTGATATCTTAAGTGCCTTGGAAGAGTCAAGGAAATCTGGTGGAATGTTAAAAAAGTTCAATGTCACAAATATAGCCATCATTCCAAAAATCTTGTCTCCCATTTCAGATTTTAGACCTATTTCACTTTGCAATACAATATACAAAATCTTCACAAAAGCCATTTATCTTCGCCTTCATCCTCTCATTTCCTCTCTTATATCCGAGGAGCAAGGTGGTTTTGTTCCAGGCAAAGAAACCCCAGAAGGAGCAATTGTGGCTCATGAAACTTTGCATACCATAACTTCAAATCAATTGTCAGCCATGATAATTAAACTAGATATGCAAAAAGAATATGATAGAGTCGATTGGTGTTTTTTGAATCAAGTGCTTTTGAAGTTCAATTTCTCTCCTAAATGGTGTAAATGGATAATGGCTTGCATTTCTGGGGCATGGTTTTCTGTATTAATAAATGGTTCTTATGTAGGATTTTTTAACTCTTCTCAAGGTGTTCGTCAAGGTGATCCATTATCGCCATTCTTATTTATCATTCTGGCTGAAGCTTTGAGTAGATCGTTTAAAAATGCAAATCTTCAAGGGAAGATAAAAGGAGTTATTTTTTCAAATGCCAATATCTCTGTAACTCACTCTTTATTTGCTGATGATACTCTTCTTTTTGGTAAAGAAGATCTGGTAGAAGCAAAAAGCATAAAACCCTCTTGGATAACTACACGAGAGTGTTAGGCCAACAAGTAAATGAAGATAAATCAAAGATATATCTGTTTAACACTAAAGCCTCTACTGAAAAGCCTATTGTCAAGCTTTTTGGTTTTTGCTAGGATCAGTTGCCTAGTAAATACCTTGGATTTCCTTTCTTCTCAGGTCAAAGTAGGGTTTCTTATTGGATCAAAATTATTCAAAATATTCAAGAAAAAATGATTTCATGGAAAGGTTGCTGGCTCTCATTAGCAGACAAAATTATTTTATTTAAATAAGTTCTATCGTCTATTCTTAATTACTTTATGTTAGTTTTGAAAGCTCCTAAATCTATTTTACTTCAAATCCAAAAATTAATTAGAAAATTTTTGTGGTCTGGCAATTTGGATGTTAAAAAAAAGATACCTTTAATTTCTTTGGAAGCTATGTGTTTGAGTAAGTTAAAGGGAGGTGTAGGTCTTCAAAACCTTAATGATAGAAATGTAGCTTTGGGTGGTAAAATGGTTTGGCAACTATTCTCAAATCCATCATTAAAATGGTGTCGTATAATGCAAAATAAGTATCTAGATAGCCAAAATTCTTCAAGAATTTTCACAGTATTAAATCCTCCAAGAGGTTCTACAATGTGGAATTTCATATTGTCCTGTAGAAAAGTAATCCTTCCTCATTTATCTTGGGAAATAAATGATGGTAAACAAACGCAGTTCTGGAATGATTCTTGGAATGGGTTTAAGAAGCTAAATTGTTATAATTTGGATTCTTCAATAGATTTCTTGTCTAAAAAATTTGGGATATATGTTCATCAATATTTTGACAATGTTGACACAGTATCAGGAAAAGTCTGCTGGAAGGTTTTTTCTAAAGAACCAATTGATAACAATCATAAAGCAATCATTACATCTATCTTGAAGGATAGAATAGTTTATGTTTCATCTTGCTTAGATAGATTATTATGGGAAAAATCTGATAAAGGTTGTTATTCAGTCAGAGAAGGCTACCTTTCCATTTCAAAATCTAATTCTAATCTCCAAAGTCATAGAGCTTATAGTTTCTGTTGGAATTCAAAAATTCTACCTAAAGCTGGTTGTTTTGCTTGGTTAGCAATTCAAAGCAAAATCCTAACAAGTGATAAACTATCGAGATTAAAAATCTCTGCTCCTTTCAATTGTGTTCTATGTGGTCAAATGTTAGAGAATTCCAATCATTTATTTCTTTCCTGCTCAGTTGCTCAAAGTTGCTGGCATTTTGTCTTATCAAGGTTGAAGTTCCAGTTACCTCTGACAAACTCTTTATGGGATTTATTCTCTAGCTGGCCTAAATTGTACCAGTCTTCATTTTTCGCTTGCATATGGGAAGTGATTCCTGCTTCGGTCTTATGGTCTATCTAGTGGGAAAGGAATAAGTGCATATTTAGAAAGGAAAAACAAAGTATAGAGCATATTCTGTCTTCTTTAGAAATTTCAATTTCTGAAATAGTAAATGCCTATGTATCAAAAAATAAGCACACTGGTTCATCTTTCTCAGATTGGGATTCCAAATCTCTTTCAATTTGGCCTCTTTTAGTTCTCCCTTTCAAAGGTAGTTTCCTCAACATAAAAATAAAATTGATAGATCTAAGGTTGCATGGATATCTCCTCCTTTGGGTTTGTTTAAGCTAAACTTTGATGGTGCCTCAAGAGGTAACCCAGGAAGTTCAGGAGCTGGGATAGTAATAAGAGACCATAAAGGTTTAGTCCTATGTGCAAAATCCATCAAATTATTAAATGGTACAAATAATGAAGTTGAAGCGCAGGCTTTGCTAAATGGCCTGAGAATGGCCCTAGCTTTTAAAATCTCACATTTAGAGATTGAAGGTGACTCCCTAATTCTAATTAATGCTTTATGGGAAGGAAAATCGCATAATTGGAAGTTAGCCTATATTTTAAAGCAAATTATAAGGCTTTTGAATCATCTTTCACATTACAAATTATTGCATACCTATAGAGAAGGAAATTTGGTGGCAGACTTCTTAGCTAATTTGGGATGTGACAAAATTGAAAGAGAAGTGATTCATATTGTTCAAATTGGGAAAATTGATTTTGACTTGGAAAAGTTAATTTCAAAAGAAGAAATATATTCTTGAGCATAAGGTATTCATTGGATTTATAAATTATAGTTGGAAGTATCAATTATGGAGGTGCTAGTTGGAAGAACCAATTTTAATTATCTTTTAACTATCACTTTTACTGTTGATGTTTTCAACCAAATTTTATGATTCGAGTTTGCCACAATATCAACTGATATTTTATGATTACAATTCATCATCAGTGAGTAAGTATGGTTCAAAATGAAAGTTTTTGTGATCATAAGGCAATCTTGGGTTGCTATGTGTATGATTATATGTTATGAAGAAGTACAAGATAAAAATATGCTGACAAGCATTGATAAAGTTATATTTCGTGGTTCTCAAAATCATTCAAACATGTACATGCACTTATAAGTTGAGCATACTCTTAAGGTTGGCATGATGTGGGTGTCAAGCAGTTTCATGTTAAAATCACATGACAATACTTTTGGTTTTCTCCGTACCAGGTGGAGAGGAATTGTTGGATCGTGGTCTTTCACTTTCTGTCCAAACAAATTTGAAAAGTTATTTTATCACATTCAGTACTTTATCCTCTAACGGATCTTTTTCATGATAAGTTGGTAAGATTACAAGGTACAAGGTATTTCTATGCTTATATATATGGTGAAAATAACTATTTCATCTCATTCAAACAAGTAATGT
Organism: Sequoiadendron giganteum; assembly: GCA_007115665.2. NCBI lineage: Eukaryota > Viridiplantae > Streptophyta > Pinopsida > Cupressales > Cupressaceae > Sequoiadendron > Sequoiadendron giganteum. The sequence continues at coordinate 488,729,044 of CM021107.1, forward strand.
TCGCTTAGCTATCTGTGATCATATCAAAGATTGTTTGGTCTAGCTGGAAATTTAACATCTGTCGTAGGTAAACAAATGAAATATCATTCACATAGTTTTAGAATGTGGCTTCCAGTTCAGAGCTGGGAGAATCCAATTTTTGGTAAGCTTGATATGCGGCTTTTGCAACTTGTATTCAAATTCTGCTGCCCGTGTGATTATAAATGTTTCAAATCCATAATAGGGAGTGAGGTTCTACATCTTAGATCAAGAAGGTTGATCTTTCCATCAAATATTCTTTCTATATTTTTATCTAATGTTATGGATATTTTACAGTGCTTGGATTTAGTAAATGCCATAGCTGATACAATGGTAAATGCCATATTTCTGGAAAATGAGGCAATACTTTCCAGTGCTCAAAAATATGTTTTCTCATGTGGTCAAGGTTATGTAGATGGTATCTTTCCTCCTCATTTTTTACCAGATAACAAAGAAATTGTTAATGCTTTTGATGCTTTAAAACCCCTATCACTTAAATAAAGCATTATCAAGGTTCTCACATCAATTGGGGAGGGATATGACTGAAAGCTTCAGGGAGAAATTTCATTATATATCTTTTCTTCTTCACCATAATTGTTATCATGCAGCATCTCCATTACAAAGAAGATCAAGGGCTGTGAAATCTCCAATCCCGGAAGGGTCTCGGTTTGAGGCACACGCTCAACCTTATGGTGATAACAACATGAGGCTTGCAATTGCTCATATTCTGGACATGAACATAGCAGTAAATACTCAATTGAAGGAGGACGGTAATGAAGATCAAGGATATAACTTGGAAAACTTCATGCAGATGGAGGAGTAACTAGAGAGACATTAAATTTTTGTAGGTGCTGCAAATTTTATAAAAACTTGTAGCCATCAGCCTTTGAATTGGTATGTAAATCAAGAATTATCTACAATATAAGATGTAATCTTGGATAATCAGTTCTTGATATGACTATAAATAGTCATCTCTTTGTAGTCTGTTTAATTTAGTATTCTGCTTTTCTAATTTGGGCTACAACCGAAGGTTTTCTCACTGGCTCTTTCCTCCCGGTATGCCCCTTGAGCTAGCAAATGTATATGTTTATCTTATTATCTCTAATATATAAATATATAGTGGCTAGCCAACTACTGCAGGCTCATGTGTTTAAAAGTCAGTGGAAAGCTTTGGAAAATATTAAGAACAAAGTGAGTAATTGTCACTTCATCAAGAATAACAAAAATATAATCCTTGAACATAGATCCATTTGGTGAAATTTAGAACATAAGGGTAGACCCCTTGCTCTATTGCAAGGATGCTCCACCAAAAGATGGTCTCAGAAAGGAATAAAATTCTTCAATAATGTTATGGTTAACAAATAGTTGAAGGATTGGGCCTCCTTAAGTTATGAATATGAACTACCTCCATCAAATTGGAGAATATACACAACTTTTAGGGAATCTTGTAAGGGGTTTCACTTCCCTATAGTCTGTACTCAAAATAATGAACAATATAAAGAATTCAAGCATGAAAAGATAGTACTCTACTGATTGATGTAAAGACTAAGATGATTTACAAGTCTCTGTTTAACTCTACTTCTACTACTAAATTTGTTAACAAGGGTTGGATTATGAATTTAACAAATATAAAGTGGCAAAAAATCTTTAATATGGTCAAGTGTGTTGGGGCATAAAAAGGCTCTTTTCAGATGGTTACTTATTTTGTAAAATTTACCTTACAAACTAAAGCATTTTGATATTGAATTATGTAATATATGTAGAATGCCTGAATCAGTTAAACACATTTTTTTGATTGTTTCTATGCAAAGAAAATTTAGAGAATAATTTGTAATGGACAAATGATTTGCGAGGAACTTGGGGAAACTAATTGGAAGAAAATTCTTAATGGGACAAATAAAAAAATAGATAAAGAATATAAGTTATCTTGGTTGTCCGATCAACTAAAATATTGTGGAATATTTGGAAGGAAATAACAAGGAAAAAATTAAAGGGTCCAAGAGGACACTTACTGAGTCTTTAAAAAGACTCATTTTCTTAATGTTGCTTTGGGGGTTACTGTGACTATGGAGATTTAAAGATGTAAGTTCATAAAGTTTCTAGGAGATGGAACAACGCGTGTCAACAAGGAAGAAATAAGATACAGACACACTTGTCAGTACAACCATTTTGACAATTCATCTTTCTTGAAGAGTCTTAGTGAATTCCAAAAGATATTGAATGAAAATGTAGTAGAAAACCAAAAGAAAACAAAGAATAAGGGCACCCTAGGTTCCATGTCAACTCTAGGTATGAATTTTCCATCAAAGTTGTTAGATCTAATGAGGAGATATCAACTATTGAGCCTCCAATAGGCTAGGGAGATTTGGACATGTACAATGCAAGTAAGAACTTTTAATATGTCAATATTATGTAAGAGGATATATACAACAATATCACTATAATAGGATTTTTTATATATACTATTTATAGCTATAATATGTACAACAATAGTCTTATAGGGAACACAAATATCTTGTAATAGATGCATTTTGTAGCTTTATGAACAACAATAGTGGATAATAGTAGTGGGCAACAATATGATACATAATTGCATCATGTGGATCTGATACATTGTGATTAAAATTTATATTTAATACAAAAGATTATTAGACTTACACCACTAGAAAGCTCATGGAACTAGCTTTTCAATTGTATCTTGTTTACCCAATTTTGACACTGTATGCCCAAGTTATGCCAAACAAAAAAAGATGCTCCTTTAAGGAAAATGAAGGCTAGGAGGGGGCTTGAAGACCTGTTCATACATATTCCATACTACTGCCATTAAAATGATGCTAGTGAATATTTGCTAGAATATTCTCTTCGACAAAAAAAGTGTCAATTTTCCTGAAAAATGACCTTGTCGAAATATTCCTTGGAAAGATTCGTTGTCAGATTTCTTTAGCACTACTGGAAATTCTTTTGTGGAGTCAATATTTTTGCGTAGGTGTTGGGAAATTCTTCTATTGGTGGAGATATAAGCTATCAAGCAGCTATTTAAAGTTTCCAAGGCTTTTAAAAAAGGCCATGACATATGTTGGTCCCACGATGGCATAGATCCCTGAGTGTAGGGTATGCCAAGTACCCTCACATAGAGGGTTTTTTTTGCTTAAAAAAAAAAAAAAAACTCTTATTTTTTGGATGTTTTTAAATATGATTTAAAAAAAACAATATATATATTTTTTAAATGTGTACTTATGAATGCAATCTTAGGGTTTTTGGTTGATTTGTACTCAACGATGATACCTATTTCACCGTATGGTGAGCTAATTTACCCTCAAGGATGGATCTCTCAGAATTTGGACAAGAAGTCACAGATTTGGTGCTCTATTACTATGTTGGAGTTGATAGTGAACCCCATAGCTCCCAAAAATCACTTGCAACTAAAACGCCCATCGCAAACAAGAGATCAAACCAACTGATTTTCTATACAACCAAGTGATAAATGATTGAATCCACACAAGTATCACACAAGCATGCTTGATATTGAGATTAACTTGCAATTGTAATTGAATTGAATATAATTACATGGATAATGATTACAATGAATGGTCAATCCTTATAAAAGCATAAAAAAGAAAACCCTAGATGAGGATTTGATTAGATTATGACAAGTGTCTTAATCTCATGCAATGAGACAACTTAACCTATATTTAGCCCAATCTAATAATAAAAATCATTTCTAAGTTTAGCTTAAGTAAATAAAGTAATAAGGGACTTAAAAATCAATCAATTATCAAGTGATGTCCTAATTACTCCAACAATTTATACATAAATAAAACTTGCAACCTTGACAAAAAATAAATTTATGTGAATAAAAAATATTATGTATTGTTAGTGATTTGAATTTATTTTTAAAATAGGTTAAGTTTTTTTTAATTAAAATAATTAATTTAAAAAATGACTAATTCTCTCTGAATATAGCCAAAGTTTGGTTTGGGCTTCCATATTTAGTCTAGGCTAGACCTTGGCCAAACCTAAACCAAACCCAAATTGGAATGAATATCTTATGCATAGATTGGTTTGGATCAAGCTAGGGTTTTGGGAAAACCCAACACTTCACAGTTTTATAACAATACACATTCCTATTCATAAAAGAGTAGTGACATATACATGTTAAGCCTATTTTCATAGTCTTTTAAATAGCAAGGATTGTTGAGAATGTTTCAAATTTGTTTTGGATTGCTATAAAACTTGAGAAGTTCCAAATTTGTTTTGGATTTCAATATGATTAGTTTAATATAGAATTTACAAAATATCATTCTTTGTTCAAATTACATCAAAGAGGGAGTGCCACTAATGCATGTCTATGATTAATATTTAATTGCATTTTTTTGATCTTCTATCCCTACAAGAATATTTTATTACTTTAATATCTTTTACTTTGATAAGTAGCTTGAATATAGGTTAAATTAATACGGTATTGGACATTATTCTAGTTTGAAGGATCAAATATTTCAACTTAATTATTTAGTATAAGAAAATCTCATTACACAAATACTATTCTTCTATAGTATGTAGAATATTATTTTTTATTGAGTTTATTAATCATACACATCAAATATAAATAATATAAATTTCTATCTTTTTCTTTATCATTCATATGGATAAATTCTATTGTTCATAATAATTTACTAAATTCATATTAAAAAAATCAAGATAATCTTGTTAAAAATATTCTAAAAATTAAAAATAATTATATTCTATCTCTAATCCCATGTCCCCATGTGGTTGCTTAAATGTGTTTTCTTAAATTTAAGCAACTAGAGTGTTTCCATGCATAATTTTTATTATAGAAAAATGATAATTTGGAATCTTTCCCTTTTTTAATGGAACAACTACTATTTAAGAATTGAAAATAAGTTATGAAAAAAGGGGAAGGGCGGGGGGAGGGGTTTGCGCTAGAAATAAGCAACAAGTGTACATTGCCAAAAATCCACATTACTCCACAAATTTCTTTCCCTCTTTTTTATTATTAATATTATAAATACAAACTTAATATGACTACTTAAAAACAAGCAGAAAAATTAAATATTAATGGGGCCACCAACTCTACAAATAATTCCTAAATAAGTAGAACAGGTGAGTGCTAACAAAATAAACTAAGAAGTCACATGGGAACTTGCCCTAAGGGAAAGTCCTAATGCAGTTGCTTAGCTTGTTTTGGCTAGCAACCACTACTCAATTTTTTAAGGAGCAATTTATGGAGTTGGTGGCCCCATGAATATTTAATGTTGTTGCTCATTTTAAGAAGAAATTTTTAATTCTATTTTTATAAAGTTACTTTTTTCTCTATTAAATTGTGAACATAATTCATCTGTATATTCCTATATTTATTTATCACTCGTTGTTGCATTGATAAGTAAAATTTGTTGTCTAACAATGGATTGTCTATTGACAAAGAATTTGAAATGGCCTCAATTTTAGAGAGGCATACTAAAAATGTCTTGGGAAAGATAAAAAAGCTACATTAATGAGAAACAGTTCATCTTTGTCCCATGAAAAAATTGGACAGATAATTAGTGCGTTATAGTGAATGTGAATGTAAACAAATACAATGAATATAAAATATAGTTTCGTTCACATAAGATCAATTTTTCAAACAAGAACCATAATCATAATTCAATTGAAAATTTTATTGCCTTCATGAAAATTTATATTTAATTGTTGCACCATGCCATTTTTTCTTGCTTGTTTTATTTACATGTATGAATGAAAGTAATAATAATAATTTTTGCAAGTAAAAATTTGGAGCAAAAAATTAGAGGCAAATGAAAAGGAGGGAAATAAATTTATGAAACCACATTTTTCTCAATAAGTTGCTACTTATTTCTAGCTCTCTATTTTTTCAAATTTTATTTTCAATTCCTAAGGAGTAGCCCATATTTAATCCAAGGCCTTGTTCAAACATCCATCCCAAATCCACTTCTCACACTAGTGCTTTGTAGCCTCTCCCTCCCATACAACTCCTACATCCTCGAAACCTTTGTAATGCAACCCATATGAACCCAAAAACCAATCACACAATATCTCATTTAGGTATTTATTCAAAGGGCTATTTTCAAAGGATTCTAACCCACAAAGCACAAGCCAAGCTATGGAATTTTACAAATTACTGATTTTATGCACCAAAAGAATCATATCCATTGAATCCCATATACATAAATGTTGAAGAGACTTCCTCTATCCATGTGTATGAATCCAAGCATCTATCCATGCATTGATTGCTAGAAACACACAATATCACTTCTCCCTCGTCTCATCCTTGCAAATTGGATATATGAAGAGTTTGTTCCAAAGCATGCTCAAACATGTGACCACTATCCAAATCAAGATCCAAGAATCCCCATCAATCCCTTTCATAATCCCATACCCTCTCAAGAACCAAAAAACACATATCAAACCTATTCTCAAAGCACAATCATATCACCTTGTTTCCTCCATATATATCTAATACAATTTCCTTATTGTCAAGGAACCAACTACCACCAAAACTCCTTACCCATCTTAAACTAGATTCATACATCTTATTTCTAAAGAAACAAGTATCCCATTACATAGTAGTTTTGTTAGAGTATAAACTATCAAGGAAAAGGATTCGACATTTATGAGAAAGGCAACTTGGATACTATCCAAAATAAAGAAAAGCCAAGATTTTAGGGCCTCAACTACAAATCCCATGATCAAGACATTGGTAAAAATTTTGTGCATTCTAAGGAAACATTTTCTAACATGCAAATAGGTACATCTTTTTGCTCCCATCAAGAGTGTGCTGCCACCAATCCTTCCATCAACCCCATCACCTCTACAAATAATCCTTTCATCCAACTTAGCCATCCATCACCTAAATGCACACATTAATGTCCACTTATTCCAAAATGATGAAGCACTCATCTAATGCATGGGATGCCAAGATAATATCTCTCGATGGGACAATACAATCAAATTTGGAAATGAATTGGATGCACAAACATATAAAGCTAACAATCCACAAAAATCCAAAGATCACTATTTCACCAAGTGTTGATGTGCAAGCACAAATTAAAATCAAATCTTTAATAATAAAAGCTTAAAAGGGTTGGCACACATGCTCACCACCCATAAAGGAACAACATAAACAACTTGGATCCCTAAGAAAAATCAATGCATCCAAGTAGAGCATCCATGGGAATCGCCTAGGAATTTTTCTACAAATCTTGTGCATGTTAGAAGTGTGTTGATTGCCAAGTTATTTTTAGGTACTGCTAGCTTGATAGAAAAACCGCAAGAGTGTGAAAGAGGATATCACTATCTAACAAACTATTTTCTAAGAATTCACGTGGTATAATCTAGAGATCATCAAAGATGAAGTTCACGAGCATAGAACAAGTTCACAACCATAAAATAGATTCAAAATAATGAAGTCAACCTAACATAAGATAAAGAAGAATATTTTGGTTCTCATCCATACACATAATTACCCAAATCATTTCTAAATTTCAAAACATACATATCTCACCATCTTCATCAATTAAAAAATCTCTCTTCCATATATTACCATTTATAATATTTTATATCTAATATTCCTAACCTAATCCATGCCATTCAAACTTAATTTATATTTAATTACTTTAACCTAAATTACCCCTAGATAAACCTTTTTATTTCCTTTTCAGATATTTAGGTTGGGATTTTCTTGAGAAAATAAAAAAGCTAGGAAAATTAAAATAAAGAAACAATGATTTTAAAACTGAAAAGCATCTTTGATTTAAAATTCAATGATGTCTTTGTTGGGGGATTAAAAATATTGTTAATCAATCACTTAAAACCAAATATCCGTACGCAAACAGAAACCGTTGTTTTGGCCAGTGTTGGGAGTTCTCTGCTCTATAGCAGCTTTACAGTTGTGAATTCTGTAACATGTAACAAGTTTGCAGGCTGAGCCATACTTACCTGAAATCCAAATTTTCTATCAAACTATAGTCGCCATGAAATCCCAAATCAACCTCTTTGTAGCTCATGTTATCCCAATATTCAGCAATACTCACACTGCTTGGACTTGTTATTGACAAGTAGTTGCGGAGAATGGATTCTTCACATGGCAGAGACTGAGAGCTCTCGCCAGAAGAACCCCACGAGATAATATTATCAGAAACATCGTTAGACAAGTTTAGCTTTGATGTCCTGGGCTTAATAATTCTGAACTTGTAGGAATCTGCTTCATTTCTTCTGGAAGTGGGTACTCGTTTGACTGGTAACTTATACAGGTAGAACTTTCTGAGTGAGACCTCAAGTGTGGCAACATTTCTAATTCATTGGTTGCCATGTTAATGGTGGGCTTTTCATTCTGGTCTGAATACAACCATTCATTGAAAAAACCACCCAGAAAAGAGCTATCTTCCAGCCAGGATTTTGATTCAGAATTGGGCTTAACATCTTGAAACCCAGCATCTGAATGCATCGTTGAACATTCAGCAGCTAATGGAATTCCATGCGTTGAGCTCTGAAAATTAAGCTCGTCTTTTGAAGCAGAAATATCACTGGACGGTAAATTTGCATCTATGGTAGCCTTTGTGCTGCTACAATCTAAAATCTTCTTTTTAGTGCAGTTTCCAAGAGTTTTGTGGGTACCGCCATCTGTTCCCAACATGTTAAGCTGCTTCTTCAAATGGGTATTCCAGAAATTCTTTACCTCATTGTCAGTACGCCCAGGAAGCATCGATGCAATCTTAGACCACCTGTAATATTGTGAAAGAATTAGTTTCTGACAGAAAAATAACATGTAAGTCTGTCTAATTAGTTTCTTGACAGAAAAATGACATGTAAGTCTTGTCTAATTAGTTTCAGGGTCAATTACTTGTTGCCCATAATTTCATGTGCATTCATGATAATAATTTGTTCTTCATGAGAAAAACCTCCTCGTTTTAGTCCGGGCCTCAAGTAGTTGATCCACCGAAGTCTGCAACTCTTACCACATCTTTGTAGACCTGCAAATTTCAGTACAGCAACAAAATATTAGATTACAAATCTTGGAGTAGAGAGATAAAAAAAGTGCAAAAAAAATAGTAGTAAGTTGGTGTTAGGTTTATTAGTAAGAATATATTGTATACGAAGTCTCAATATCATAAAAATGAGGTTGGATTTGAGTAAAAAATTGAAGAATTAAAACTAGAACTAACCAGCTAATTTGGAAGCATGACTCCAATTTCAATGGCCATATCTGAGAAGATAGGCTTTTAATATACTGTCCTCTTCAGGTGTCCATAGCCCCCTCTTGAATTTCTTCTTTCTGTCTTCTTTACAGCAAGATTGGCACACCATAACTACTGATTAATGTGAGAGACTAAGATACAAGTCAGACAGACATACAAGTTATGAACTAAAATGCAGACTTCTTTTGAATTCAATCATGAAACAAGAATAGGCTGTAGAATTCTTTGCAGATAAATATAAGATGAATTGTACGTGGGTAGTTGAGAAATGATGTTATAGATTGTTAAAGGAGCACTATTGCACTATGGCCAACCTGCCGACTGTGTAGTTAGCACATTGCAGGTCCAAATTCAATAATTAAATTTGAGAGTATAGTTTCACTTGCTTGATGAATATAATATGTGGGTTTGTTTCAAAGTGCAATCATATTCAATTTAATATTGAATGTTGACAAAGCAATTAACTTTCTAACTCTGTGATTGGATTTTAAATTTTTTTTTAAATTTGTTTTGGACAGAGGGAGGGCGTGCTAACAATGTTTTAAGTACTTATCAAAAAGTGGTTTTGTCTCTGTTTTATTTAATTTTTGTTTTCTTGGCGCACAGTTGCCTGGTCATGTCAGTCGTAGACAACAAACAGTTAGTTCATATCAACGTGATCTACGTGGGTAAGTGAAGACTGCAGGTTGCTCCTAAATCTATTAAAAATAAACAAAATTTTCTCATGATCTTGTTTCTGGGTGCTAAAGACACTACTGCATACTCTTTCTTAGTTCATTCGCTATGCTTAGTAGTGCTTATTTAAAAAAATTATAGAATATGGCAATACAGTTCGTAATTATTTCATATTTTAATAATTAGAAATGTTACTCAGTGTAATCGAATAATTTATAGGCACCAGTTTTTGTTGATTTATAATTAACTTGATGAATAGTTTTAATTTATGAGATGTCTTTGCCTTCAACATCTTTGTATGGTCCCACTCTCTTGGGCAAAGAATGTATCACTATGTTATAATATTTAGGGGTAAAAACAAATGCTAGGAGATGTGGTGAGGTGTTCATTTTGTTCCATCATTCAATTATAATATTTTTACCTATTAAAAAATAGTTTTGAAAGTGTCTATTAAGTTCCTTATTTTTTTCCATAAAGTCTACGTCCTTCACTTTTCCCTCAACCAATTTCCTTAAAAAATATTGCCCATTTAAGTACATTGCAATGACATTAATTATGGACCTATTTTTGTAATCTTTTCATCTATTGTAAACAATAGACACCCACATTTCCTCCCATGAATATGTAATGGACTTCAATGAAGTTTCTACAAACTTTGTTTCTTTGTCCAAGTCTCAGTTGTTAGCACAGTTTGGAATGAAATATTTAGGTGTAGATAGGTACATCTTGGGGATGGAGATCATAAGGGATAGAGATAGCAGAAAAAATTCGTTGGCCAAAGTAAGTATGCAAACATGGTTTGGAGAGATTCACTATGACAACTTGTAGATCCTTAGTTGTTCTTGTTATGTAGCGAATGGAGATATCAGTGGAGGATTGTCTAAAATATCCCACTAAGATGGATGAAATGACCAAAGTACCTTATGTGAGTGTTGATGGTAGTTTGATGTATGTCATGGTTTGTACAAGATCAGACATTGCCTAAGTGATGAGAGTTTTCAGCCAGTTTATGGATAATCTTGGACATGTATATTGAGATTCATTTAAGAGGGTGTTTAAATATTTGTGGGGTAATTTTGAGCATTCCCTTTATTTTCATGGTTATTCTACATAACCTATTTAGTTAGTATTCATGGATATGTAGACTTAGATTGGGTAGTTGACATTGACAACATAAGATCTACTGGTGGATATCTGTTCATGATGTTTGTTGGTGCCATTATCTAGATGAGTAAGTGGAAAGCTATAGTCCCTTTGTCCACTATAGAAGCAGAGTATATGACAACTAATCATGCTTGTAAGGAATCCATTTGGCTTAAGCATTTGTGCTCAAATATTGGGTTTGATATAGGGTTGATTACTATCTATTGTAACAGTTAGAGTGCTATATGTTTATTGAAGAATCTAACCTTCTATGCAAGGAAAAATTACATTAATGTCTAGTGACATTTTGTTTGTGACATGGTAGAGGATGGGAAGGTGATGTTGGAGAAATTTGGCACTTTAGCATTTTTTGTAGATGCATTGGCAAACCCTGTGAGCACAAAAAAATTCAAATGGTGCTTGAAGTCTATGGGCCTCATGACCCCTAGCAGTTAAAATCCTATTATTTCCATTGGCTCTTCAAAAGTGTTCGACAAGTGGGAGAATTTCAGGAATAAGTTGTTTCTGTATACACCTAAAAATGGTCTGGAGCATTCCGATTAATTAAATACAAATTATTTGATTAATTATCCTAATTTCCTCTACTATTGAATAAATAGAAATATTTATTTATATAGTTCACAATTAAATTCATCTTAATTAAATAAACAAAATTAAATACTTTGTTCAATTTAATTATCAAATCCCTATTTTATTCTATCACATCCATCTTAAATTAATTAAATAAAGATCAAAACACTTTATTAATTAATTGCCATATTCTTCTGTCTAATTTAATAAACAACTATCCTATAGTTCATTTTATTAAATTATTTATCTCCCTTTTCCTAATTTAAATAAATAAAAAATATTTGAATTAGAGCAAAAGGAATATTTTAATAATTCATAGCATTGATTATTTATTTAATATTTATTTATTTTCTTATTTAATTAGTTATGTGCAACTGATGATATCACTATGTGAGAGTTGACTCAGAGAGGTGTTAGACTTGCATGACAAGTGGCATGGTTGTTATGTGGGCCCCATTTGTTGAAGTTAACTCAAGTCAGTGATAGAGTCGAAAATGGAAAGTTTCTATGAAAAATGTGAGATGTGCATGTGCTTTGCATGTTGCATACAAGGAGGCATTAGAAATATAGATGTTAGAATTGAAGTTGTATTATGAGATGATTTGTAGGTACTATTATGCTACTAGAATTATTCTGAAATTCAACACTTGCATACTCTTGGAAGAAACTTGCTTTGCAATTGGATGTAACTAGATTGTTTACTCTAATACATTGAGAAGACTTTTGGAGTGAGGGATTTTTCTCCTAAAAGGGTTTTCCCCATGCACATCTTGTGTTGTCTATTACATTTATCTAGATCTGTGGTGATGTTTATTTTATTTTATTTCATGATATATGTGTCTTCTTCATAGTAGCTATTTAAGGTGGTTAAAGTTTAAAAATTTGCACATTCTCTCCTCTTTAGATTGATGTAGGAAGTGTTTCCACATACTTCCTTTCAATATGATGTTTGGACACAAATAAAACTTGCAACCTTACAAAAAATAAATTTTATGTGAATAAAAATTGAGAATAACAAAATATTATGTATTGTCAATAACTTGAAGTTATTTTTAAAACAGATTATTATTTTTTAATTAAAACAATTAATTTTAAAAAATATGACTAGTTCTTTCCGAATTTAACCAAGATTTGACTTGGGGTTCTATATTTAGTTTGGGCTAGTCCCTCGCCAAACTTAAACCAAACCCAACATTCAATTGTCTATTGGGAATTCTTTGCATTGATAAGTAAAATTTGCAATTCAACATTGAATTGTCTATTGACAAAGATTTAAGTAAAATTTGCAATTCAAACATTAAATTGTCTATTGACAAAGAATTTGAAAGCTGCACTAATGAGCAACATTTCATCTATGTCCCATGAAAAAACTGGATAGATATATCTGGTGTGTTATATAGTGAATGTGAATGTAACCAAATATAGTGAATATAAAATTGAATGTGAATGTAAATAAATATAGTGAATATAAAAGTGAAGGTGAATGTAAATTATGAGACCATGTGTCATTTTTTTCAATAAGTTGCTGCTTATTTTCAATCTTCTATTTCAAATCTTATTTTCAATTCAAAAACAAGAAGATTTCAAATTATCTTTTCCCATAATTCAAAATTTGATACTCCAGCTATTTAAATTTAAGGAGAAAATACAGTTCAGTAACATAAAGACATGAGATAAAAATATTTTAAATTAATATATATTTTAATTTTTGATAATAAGTATTATAAAATAATATGTATTAACTTTAAAAAAGGAAAAAACATAGACATCAATTACCCCTTAAAAACTATTTATTTCCTTTTCAGATATATAGGTTGGGATTTTCTTGATAAAACAAAAAAGCTAGGAAAATTAAAATAAAGAAACAATGATTTTAAAACTGAAAAGCATCTTTGGTTTAAAATTCAGTAATGTCATTTTTGGGGGATTAAAATATTGTTAAATATAAAACCAAATATCCGTACGTAAACAGAAGCCGTTATTTAGCCCACTGTTGGGAATTCTCTGCTCTACGGCAGCTTTACAGTTGTGAATTCTGTGACATGTAACAAATTTGCAGGCTGAGCCATATTTACCTGAAATCCAAGTTTTCTATCAAACTGTAATCGCCATGAAATCGCAAATCAACCTCCTTGTCATCCCAATATTCAGCAATGCTCAAACTACTTGGACTTGTTATTGACAAGTCGTTGCAGAGAATGGATTCTTCACATGGCAGAGACCGAGAGCTCTCGCAAGAAGAACCCCACGAGATATTATTGTCTGATACATCGCTAGACAAGTTTGGCATTTGATGTCGTGGGCTTACTAATTCTGAACTTGTAGGAATCTGCTTCATTTCTTCTGGAAGTGGGTACTCGTTTGACTGGTAACTTATGCAGGTAGAACTTTCTGAGTGGGACCTCAATTGTGGCCACATATCTAATTCATTGAAATCCATATTAATGGTGGGATTTTCATTTTGTTCTGAATACAACAAATCATGAAAAAAACCATCTGGAAAAGAGCTATCTTCCAGCAAGGATTTTGATTCAGAATTGGGCTTAATATCTTGAAACCCAGCTTCTGAATGCATCGTTGAAGATTCAGCAGCTAATGGAATTCCATGGGTTGAGCTCTGCAAATTAAGCTTGTCTTTTGAAATAGAAATATAACTGGACAGTAAATTTGCATCTATTGTAGCCTTTGTGCTGCTACAATCTAAAATCTTCTTTTTAGTGCAGTTTCCAAAAGTTTTGTGGGTACTCCCGTCTGTTCCCAATATAATGAGCTTCTTCTTCAAGTGGGTATTCCAAAAATTCTTTACCTCATTATCAGTACGCCCAGGAAGCATCGAAGCAATCAGAGACCACCTGCAATATTCTGAAAGAATTAGTTTCTTGACAGAAAAATGATATGTAAGTCTTGTCTAATTAGTTTCAGGGCCAATTACTTGTTGCCCATAATTTCATGTGCATTGATGATAATAATTTGTTCTTCATGGGAAAAACCTCCTCGTTTTAGTCCGGGCCTCAAGTAGTTCACCCACCGAAGTCTGCAACTCCTACCACATCTTTGTAGACCTGCACAATTTCAGGACACCAACAAAATAGTAGATCAAAATTTTGCAGTTAACAGATACACAAAGTGAAAATAAAATAGTAGTAAGTGGCTGTTAGGTTTATTAGTGAGAATATATTGTATACAAAGTCTTAATATCATAAAAATGAGGCTGGATTTGAGTAAAAAATTGAAAAATTAAAAACTAGAACTAACCAGCTAATTTGGAAACATGACTCCAAAATCCATTGCCATATTTGAGAACATAGGCTTTTAATATACGGTCCTCTTCAGGTGTCCATAGCCCCCTCTTGAATTTCTTCTTTCTGTCTTCTTTACAGCAAGATTGGCAAACCATAACTACTGATTAATGTGAGAGACTAAGATGCAAGCTAGAGAACATACAGGTTATGAACTAAAATGCAGACTTCTTTTGAATTCAGTCATGAAACAAGAATAGGCTGTTGAATTCTTTGCAGATAAATATAAGATGAATTGTACGTGGGTAGTTGAGAAATGATGTTATAGATTGTTAAAGGAGCACTATTGCACTATGGCCAACCTGCCGACTGTGTAGTTAGCACATTGCAAGTCCAAATTCAATAATTAAATTTGAGAGTATAATTTCACTTGCTTGATGAATATAATATGTGGGTTTGTTTCAAAGTGCAATCATATTCAATTTAATATTGAATGTTGACAAAGCAATTAACCTTCTAACTCTGTGATTGGATTTTAATTTGTTTTTTAAATTTGTTTTGGACAGAGGGAGGGCGTGCTAACAATGTTTTAAGTACTTATCAAAAAGTGGTTTTGTCTCTGTTTTACTTAATTTTTGTTTTCTTGGCTCACAGTTGCCTGGTCATGTCAGTCGTAGACAACAAACAGTTAGTTTTTTCATATGAACGTGATCTACGTGGGTAAGTGAAGACTGCAGGTTGCTCCTAAATCTATTAAAAATAAACACAATTTTCTCATGATCTTTTTTGGGTGTTAAAGGCACTTCTGCATACTCTTTCTTACTTCATTCGCTATGTTTAGTTGTGCTTATTTAAAAAATAAGTATAGAATATGGCAATACAGTTTGTAATTATTTCATATTTTAATAATTAGAGTTGGGACTCAGTGTAATTGAATAGTTTATAGGCACCAGTTTTTGTTTATTTATTAGTTTGTTACTGTATATCAAGGAGTCATTTTAATGTAATATTATGTGAATAGCTTATAAATTTTATAGTTATCAGTTATTCAGTTTTATTTAGAGGTATTGTTTAGGATAGTTGAAATAAATATATGGAGGAAATTGAATTTTTATATGGATTTAATAATTAATTTTTTATATTAGTTATTATAATTTATTATGTAATATATATGTATAAATATTTTGTGGATAATAATTATTATGATCGGTGTATTCAGATTTACATTTACAATAATATTTTTAAAAATGTTTGTTTGGTTCAAATATGTTTTAAGAAGGGTATTTTTCCTTACAATTATTAGATATTAAATTTAACAATCTAATGGTTGTAAATCATAATATGTAATAGTGTTCTCATTTTCTTCTTGGTAGGTAAATTATAAATCATATGAAAGGTATTTATAATATATATCTTGGAACATATTTTATGCAATTATATTAATTAGTAAATGAAGAAAATGATTAATTAGTAAATGCTTTATTTTTTTTGTAAAAATAAATGGCTTAGGGATTTGATTTTTATTTTTGAAAAATCATATAATTATTTGAGAAAATAAAATAAATAAAGAATTAAAAATAAAAAAGGTGATTAAAGGACATATACTTAGTATTTTATTGATTCTTTATTTTTTTGAAAACTGTCTCTCCCTCTCAAATCCTCTCCTAAAAAAAAAAAAATTGGATGGATTTCATTGGTTTTTGAATTTCTTGGGTTGTGAATTGAATGGCTAAGGGAGGATTGTTGGATTGCTTGCATCTCAACTAGATATTGGTGTCAAATGCTTATGTTATTTTATTTGTAATTATTATTTTGATTATGCCGGTATAATGAAAATTTAACACATTTGAATTTGGGCTTAAAATTAATCTATTTTGATAGAAAACATTCAATTTGACATTGGTTCTTGCATGATGGTGATAACTCACCACATTGTGTTGTTGTTGTGGTTCTCCTCTTTCTTGAAGGACCAATAGGGTGTGTTGGGAATATTTTCCCTTGTCGCTTAAGTCCTTAGACTCATTTTGGAGTCCCTTACAGTCCTCCCATCCCATTTGGAGCATCTCCTTTGATGTTCAATGTGTTGGAGGTTGGGTGGGGTTATCCCTCCTAGTCTCTTAGTCATTTTGAACCATTTGTGAGTCTGTTTACGTTGTATTATAATTTTTGTGAGTCCTAAGTGTTTTCTTTGGGTGTGAGACCTAAAAACAACCATTTGTTCAATTTATGGATAGTACTATAACATGTGGTTAGGAATATGATGTAAAAACAAGACTGCAACACAAATTCTAGACTCCAACACATTTTTGGGACACCTATGTAGTTCCAAGATGCTAGCACATTTCTAGGAACATGTGTAGTGGTGTGCTATTGTCCTTTTTGGGTATTTTTGTCCCCATAGTGCATTGATGTTCTTTGTTTCATTGAACAGTGAGTTCTTCAAAACATTTCCTAAGAAAAAATATATATGAAAGTTGTTCTCCTTGGTCTAACGACTCTTCCTATGTTGTCATTTCATTGAAAAGTTTCATACTTGGGGAGTTATGACACCTTTTGCATTGGAAAGAATGTCACAACTTGGAAGTCACCTGACATCATTCTAATTGGTGGAGGGCTTGTACCTCCAAGTAAGGTAACCTCTTGTGAATGTTTTTCCTTGTGTTTAGGTGTGTTTATGGTTATTTTGAGTGGATTGAAGGTGAATGTTACCCTCATCCTACTCCTCTTTCTATAAATAACTCTTATAAGAAACTCTAAAGAAATAAATTAACAACAATCAATATTTGATAGTAATTTTAATTGATTAGTATCAATTATAATTTTTAACATATCACAATAAAAATTAACTCCAATAAATTTTTATTAAAATGGATTGTGAAAAAATAATTCTTAAATGAAAATATAATGTAATAGCATAAAAATATAAAAAAATTTCAAAATATTATAATTCATAAAAACATTCAATGGACATACTATTTCTATAGTCCAAATTTATAATATTCAAATTTAATATCATTTTCTTTCTCTTTTCTTCATTTATTAAAAATGTTTGAATTCTATTAAATTAAGTAATGGATATCAATAATGTTAGTAAGACACAAAGTGTTATACCATGATCATACATAAAAATTGAAACATGAATAAATATTTAAAAATAAATAAAATTATCTATGAATTATTTAATTTTTTATTTATTGTAAAACAATTGTTATTGTTATAAATAAATTCCATAATATTATATAAAACTTGTTTCAACATCCTTCATTATATATATTTACTATTAAATCATTGTTTAAAATAATTATTTAAAATTTAATATTATTTGAACACCCTTATTATATAATTTAAAAATGAGAGGTAATACTACATAGTTGTTATCCATAATTAAACTACCTTTACGCCTAAGCCATTCTTATATATATATTTAGTATTAAATCATTGTTTAAAATAATTATTTAAAATTTAATATTATTTGAACACCCTTATTATATAATTTAAAAATGAGAGCTAATACTACATAGTTGTTATCCATAATTAAACTACCTTTACGCCTAAGCCATTCCCTTCTAAGAATAAGCACAATTATTATAATAAATTGAAAAAAGACTTTGTTGTTAATATATTGTGGTTTATTTTTCTTTAGGTGGGGTATTTATAAGGGTTTATTCTACCATATTTAATCCTATAATGAATGTGGGAGTAAAGAAAGAATAAGACTAATGTTATGGTTTTTAGATAGTGGGAGCTATTATGGAAACAAATGGTTTACATGAAAAATGAGGAATGAGAAAAGTTATGGAATAGAATCCCTAAAAACGAAAAATGTGGAAATGATGGGAAACAAAAATGTCAAGTTAATGGGGGTCTATGGGTCTAATCATCTAATAGTCAACACTTAGAATGTGCTGATTAAATTTGACTTTTTATGACCTTAATACATTCTTGAATATTTTTTTTGGTCATTTAAAAAGAAAACAAAAACTTTAGAAAAAGAAGATTGTAGATTAGATTAAACTAAATATCTAATCCATGCCAATCCAACTTGAGTTATAGTTAATTGTCTTTCTTTTGACATTTTAATAAAAAAATGTAAATTGTCAAAAAAATATTTAATTTATGTAAAATATTTTGTATTAAATTATTTTTTATCAGTTTATTAATCATATAAAATTTATACATTTTTTATCTTTTTCTTTATCATTCATATGAATAACTTGTATATGTGTGTGTGGTATATATACGTGTGTATACATACATACATACATTTTGTTTTACAATTCACAATAAGTTATTAAATTCATATTAAAAATCAAGATAATCTTGTTAAAATTATTCTAAAAATTAAAAACAGTTATAATATATCTCTAAGGGCAAGTTCCCTTGTTGCTTAACATATTTTGGTTAGCAACCACTGTTCTACTTTTTAATCAATCAGTTTAAATTTTGTTTTTTTGAAATGTATTATTTTTTTAAATAATGATTTTGTTTCCTTTGTATATTATTATGTTTACACCGAAGGTGTTCCCTATATGAACATTACCCACTGAATTTAATGATCATGGTTGAGAATGTGGTAGAATGTATAATTCATCTATATATTATTATATTTACGTTGAAGGAATTCCCTATATGAACATTACCGACTGACTTTAATGATCGATGGTTGAGAATGTGGTAGAATGATCATTGACCATTGAAAAATATTCTTTCTACATTTTCACTAGAAAATATGTTTTACATTCATATTATAAAAGTCAAAACAAAAACCAAAAGAACCATAATTATTATATTTTAATTGAATTTACCTTATATTAATCATTTCACTTTATACAAAGGAAGAAAGCAAAGAATTAGATATTGTTTCTATTTTTTCACTAATACTCAAAGTGTATAAATCATATTATAAAGCATCCACCGTTGAGAATGTGTTAGCATGATGCAAGACTATTGAAAACAATCTAACCGTTGGATGAACCCAATATAAAATAATAAAAAAAGAAAGAAAGCAAAAGAAAGAATCAAATATTCTTTCTACATTTCCACTAATATTCACAGTTTTAAAATTATATTATAATCAAACAAAAGTCAGTTATTTCAAGTTGCTTTTCTTCTTAGTTCAAAGCATTTCACAATTATATTCTTTTATACTTAATGCCAAATACTAAGCTCTATCCATACAAATTCTAAATTAACAAAACAATCATCGATGTACCCATTGCACATCAAGATGTGATTGCTAGTTTTTTAATCATTCATTATTGCATTGATAAGTAAAATTTGTAGTTTCAACATTGAATTGTCTACTGTCCATTGACAAATAATTTTAAAGGGCTATGATTTTGGAGAGGCATATTGAAATTGTCATAAGCTGCACTAATGAGCAACATTTCATCTTGTCCCATAAAAAAACTAAATAGATAATTGGTGTGTTGTAATCAAATACATTGAATATAAAAATGAATGTGAATGTAAATAAATACAGTGAATATAAAATATAATTTCATTCACACATAAAGATCAATAATTCAAACAAGAACTATAATCATAATTAAATTGAAACATTTAATGCATTCATGAAAATTTGTATCTAGGCGCAATCTTGTCATTTTTTCTTGTCTATACATGTATGAATGAAAGTATTAATAATAATTTTTGTAAGTAAAATTTGGAGGAAAAAATTGGAGGCAAATGAAAAGGAGGGAAATAAATTTATGAAGACATGTGTCATTTTTTTGAATAAGTTGTTGCTTATTTCCATCTCTCATTTATTTCAAATCTTATTTTCAATTCAGATAAGAGTAATTGCTCCACTACAATAAGAAAATATTCCAAATTATCTTTTCCCATAATTATAAATTTGATACTCCAATTACTTAAAAAAACATTTAAATAATCACATGAAAACATGAGATAAAAATATAAAACATACACGATCCTTTGTAACCTAAATTACCCCTTAAAAAACTGTTTATTTCCTTTTCAGATATATATAGCTCGTGATTTTCTTGATAAAACAAAAAAGCTACGAAAATTAAAATAAAGAAACAATGATGTGTCGTTCAATATTTTAAAATTAAAAAGCACCTTTCTTTTAAAATTCAGTGATGCCATTATTGGGGGATTAAAATATTTTTAATCAGATATAAAACCAAATATCCCTACGTAAGCAGAAGCCGTTATTTAGCTCAGTGTTAGGAATTCTCTGCTCTACGGCAGTTTTAAAGTTGTGAATTCTGTAACATGTAACAAATTTGCAGGCTGAACCATACTTACCTGAAATCCAAGTTTTCTATCAAACTGTAATCGCCATGAAATCCCAAATCAACCTCCTTGTCATCCCAATATTCAGCAATGCTCACACTACTTGGACTTGTTATTGACAAGTCGTTGCAGAGAATTGATTCTTCACATGGCAGAGACTGAGAGCTCTCACCAGAAGAACCCCACGAGATATTATTGTCTGAGACATCGCTAGACAAGTTTAGCATTTGATGTTCTGAACTTATAGAAATCTGCTTCATTTCTTCTGGAAGTGTGTACTCGTTTGACGGGTAACTTATGCAGACAGAATTTTCTGGGGGGAACTTCAAGTGTGGTAACATTTCTAATTCATTGGAAGCCATATTAATGGCGGGATTTTCATTCTGGTCTGAATACAACCATTCATGAAAAAACCCATCCAGAAAAGAGCTATCTTCAAGCAAGGATTTTGATTCAGAATCGGGCTTAACATCTCTAAGCCCAGCTTCTGAATGTATCGCTGGACATTCAGTAGCTAATGGAATTCTATAGGTTGAGCTCTGCAAATCAAGCTCGTCTTTTGAAACAAAAATATCCCTGGACAGTACATTTGCATCTACGGTAGTGTTTCTGCTGCTACACTGTAAAATCTCCTTTTTAGGGCAGTTTCCAAGAGTTTTATGGGTACTGTCACCTGTTCCCAATACGTTGAGCTTCTTCTTCAAATGGGTATTCCAGAAATTCTTTACCTCATTATCAGTACGCCCAGGAAGCATCGATGCAATCATAGACCACCTGTAATATTGTGAAATAATTAGTTTCTCACAGAAAACTAACATACAAGTCTTGTCTAATTAGTTTCAGTGTCAATTACTTGTTGCCCATAATTTCATGTGCATTGATGATAATAACTTGTTCTTCATGTGAAAAACCTCCTTGTTTAAGGCCGGGCCTCAAGTAATTGACCCACCGAAGTCTGCAACTCTTACCACATCTTTGTAGACCTGCAACAAAGTATTAGATTACAAATTTTGCAGTTAAGAGATACACAAAGGAAATACAATAGTAATAAGTTTGCTGTTGGTTTATTAGTGGGAATGTTTGATTTATAAAAAAAATATTAACTATTAATTTTTTTGAATATAAAGTTTCCACACTATAAGAAATGAGGTGTGATTTAAAAAATAAAAAAATAAAACCCAATTAAACTCAAAATTAACCAGTTAATTTAGAAACATGACTCCAAAATCCATGGCCATATTTGAGAACATAGGCTTTTAATATACGATCCTCTTCAGGTGTCCATAGTCCCCTCTTGAATTTCTTCGTTCTGTCTTCTTTACAACAAGATTGGCACACCATAACTACTGATTAATGTGAGAGACTAAGATGCAAGCTAGAGAACATACAGGTTATGAACTAAAATGCAGACTTCTTTTGAATTCAGTCATGAAACAAGAATAGGCTGTTGAATTCTTTGCAGAGAAATATAAGATGAATTGTACGTGGGTAGTTGAGAAATGATGTTATAGATTGTTAAAGGAGCACTATTGCACTATGGCCATCCTGCCGACTGTGTAGTTAGCACATTGCAAGTCCAAATTCAATAATTAAATTTGAGAGTATAATTTCACTTGCTTGATGAATATAATATGTGGGTTTGTTTCAAAGTGCAATCATATTCAATTTAATATTGAATGTTGACAAAGCAATTAACCTTCTAACTCTGTGATTGGATTTTAATTTTTTTTTAAAATTTGTTTTGGACAGAGGGAGGGCGTGCTAACAATGTTTTAAGTACTTATCAAAAAGTGGTTTTGTCTCTGTTTTATTTAATTTTTGTTTTCTTGGCTCACAGTTGCCTGGTCATGTCAGTCGTAAACAACAAACAGTTAGTTCATATTAACGTGATCTACGTGGGTAAGTGAAGACTGCAGGTTGCTCCTAAATCTATTAAAAATAAACACAATTTTCTCATGATCTTTTTTGGGTGTTAAAGGCACTTCTGCATACTCTTTCTTACTTCATTCGCTATGTTTAGTTGTGCTTATTTAAAAAATAAGTATAGAATATGGCAATACAGTTTGTAATTATTTCATATTTTAATAATTAGACTTGGGACTCAGTGTAATTGAATAGTTTATAGGCACCAGTTTTTGTTTATTTATTAGTTTGTTACTGTATATCAAGGAGTCATTTTAATGTAATATTATGTGAATAGCTTATAAATTTTATAGTTATCAGTTATTCAGTTTTATTCAGTTTTATTTAGAGGTATTGTTTAGGATAGTTGAAATAAATATATGGAGGAAATTGAATTTTTATATGGATTTAACAATTAATTTTTTAGATTAGTTATTATAATTTATTATGTAATATATATGTATAAATATTTTGTGGATAATAATTATTATGATCGGTGTATTCAGATTTACATTTACAATAATATTTTGAAAAATGTTTGTTTGGTTCAAATATGTTTTAAGAAAGGGTATTTTTCCTTACAATTATTAGATATTAAATTTAACAATCTAATGGTTGTAAATCATAATATGTAATAATGTTCTCATTTTCTTCTTGGTAGGTAAATTATAAATCATATGAAAGGTATTTATAATATATATCTTGGAACATATTTTATGCAATTATATTAATTAGTAAATGAAGAAAATGATTAATTAGTAAATGCTTTATTTTTTTTGAAAAAATAAATGGCTCAGGGATTTGATTTTTATTTTTGAAAAATCATATAATTATTTGAGAAAATAAAATAAAAAAAGAAATAAAAATAAAAAAGTGATAAAAGGACATATACTTAGTATTTTATTGATTCTTTATTTTTTTAAAAACTTTCTCTCCCTCTCAAATCCTCTCCTAAAAAAAAATAAATTGGATGGATTTCATTGGTTTTTGAATTTCTTGGGTTGTGAATTGAATGGCTAAGGGAGGATTGTTGGATTGCTTGCATCTCAACTAGATATTGGTGTCAAATGCTTATGTTATTTTATTTGTAATTATTATTTTGATTATGCCGGTATAATGAAAATTTAACACATTTGAATTTGGGCTTAAAATTAATCTATTTTGATAGAAAACATTCAATTTGGCATTGGTTCTTGCATGATGGTGATAACTCACCACATTGTGTTGTTGTTGTGGTTCTCCTCTTTCTTGAAGGACCAACAGGGTGTGTTGGGAATATTTTCCCTTGTCGCTTAAGTCCTTAGACTCATTTTGGAGTCCCTTACAGTCCTCCCATCCCATTTGGAGCATCTCCTTTGATGTTCAATGTGTTGGAGGTTGGGTGGGGTTATCCCTCCTAGTCTCTTAGTCATTTTGAACCATTTGTGAGTCTGTTTGTGTTGTATTATAATTTTTGTGAGTCCTAAGTGTTTTCTTTGGGTGTGAGACCTAAAAACAACCATTTGTTCAATTTATGGATAGTACTATAACATGTGGTTAGGAATATGATGTAAAAACAAGACTGCAACACAAATTCTAGACTCCAACACATTTTTGGGACACCTATGTAGTTCCAAGATGCTAGCACATTTCTAGGAACATGCGTAGTGGTGTGCTATTGTCCTTTTTGGGTATTTTTGTCCCCATAGTGCATTGATGTTCTTTGTTTCATTGAACAATGAGTTCTTCAAAACATTTCCTAAGAAAAAATATATATGAAAGTTGTTCTCCTTGGTCTAACGACTCTTCCTATGTTGTCATTTCATTGAAAAGTTTCATACTTGGGGAGTTATGACACCTTTTGCATTGGAAAGAATGTCACAACTTGGAAGTCACCTGACATCATTCTAATTGGTGGAGGGCTTGTACCTCCAAGTAAGGTAACCTCTTGTGAATGTTTTTCCTTGTGTTTAGGTGTGTTTATGGTTATTTTGAGTGGATTGAAGGTGAATGTTACCCTCATCCTACTCCTCTTTCTATAAATAACTCTTATAAGAAACTCTAAAGAAATAAATTAACAACAATCAATATTTGATAGTAATTTTAATTGATTAGTATCAATTATAATTTTTAACATATCACAATAAAAATTAACTCCAATAAATTTTTATTAAAATGGATTTTGAAAAAATAATTCTTAAATGAAAATATAATGTAATAGCATAAAAATATAAACAAATTTCAAAATATTATAATTCATAAAAACATTCAATGGACATTCTATTTCTATAGTCCAAATTTATAATATTCAAATTTAATATCATTTTCTTTCTCTTTTCTTCATTTATTAAAAATGTTTGAATTCGATTAAATTAAGTAATGGATATCAATAATGGTAGTAAGACACAAAGTGTTATACCATGATCATACATAAAAATTGAAACATGAATAAATATTTAAAAATAAATAAAATTATCTATGAATTATTTAATTTTTTATTTATTGTAAAACAATTGTTATTGTTATAAATAAATTCCATAATATTATATAAAACTTGTTTCAACATCCTTCATTATATATATTTAGTATTAAATCATTGTTTAAAATAATTATTTAAAATTTAATATTATTTGAACACCCTTATTATATAATTTAAAAATGAGAGGTAATACTACATAGTTGTTATCCATAATTAAACTACCTTTACGCCTAAGCCATTCTCTTCTAAGAATAAGCACAATTATTATAATAAATTGAAAAAAGACTTTGTTGTTAATATATTGTGGTTTATTTTTCTTTAGGTGGGGTATTTATAGGGGTTTATTCTACCATATTTAATCCTATAATGAATGTGGGAGTAAAGAAAGGATAAGACTAATGTTATGGTTTTTACATAGTGGGAGCTATTATGGAAACAAATGGTTTACATGAAAAATGAGGAATGAGAAAAGTTATGGAATAGAATCCCTAAAAACGAAAAATGTGGAAATGATGGGAAGCAAAAATGTCAAGTTAATGGGGGTCTATGGGTCTGATCATCTAATAGTCAGCACTTAGAATGTGCTGATTAAATTTGACTTTTTATGACCTTAATACATTCTTGAATAATTTTTTTGGTCGTTTAAAAAGAAAACAAAAACTTTAGAAAAAGAAGATTGTAGATTAGATTAAACTAAATATCTAATCCATGCCAATCCAACTTGAGTTATACTTAATTGTCTTTCTTTTGACATTTTAATAAAAAATGTAAATTGTCAAAAAAAATATTTAATTTATGTAAAATATTTTGTATTAAATTATTTTTTATCAGTTTATTAATCATATAAAATTTATACATTTTTTATCTTTTTCTTTATCATTCATATGAATAACTTGTATATGTGTGTGTGGTATATATATGTGTGTATACATACATACATACATTTTGTTTTACAATTCACAATAAGTTATTAAATTCATATTAAAAATCAAGATAATCTTGTTAAAATTATTTTAAAAATTAAAAACAGTTATAATATATCTCTAAGGGCAAGTCTCCTTGTTGCTTAACATATTTTGGTTAGCAATCACTGTTCTACTTTTTAATCAATCAGTTTAAATTTTGTTTTTTTGAAATGTATTATTTTTTTTAATTATGATTTTGTTTCCTTTGTATATTATTATATTTACACCAAGGTGTTCCCTATATGAACATTACCCACTGAATTTAATGATCATGGTTGAGAATGTGGTAGAAAGTATAATTCATCTATATATTATTATATTTACGTTGAAGGAATTCCCTATATGAACATTACCGACTGACGATGGTTGAGAATGTGGTAGAATGATCGTTGACCATTGAAAAATATTCTTTCTACATTTTCACTAGAAAATATGTTTTACATTCATATTATAAAAGTCAAAACAAAAACCAAAAGAACCAAAAGAACCAT
This sequence comes from Sequoiadendron giganteum, assembly GCA_007115665.2. NCBI lineage: Eukaryota > Viridiplantae > Streptophyta > Pinopsida > Cupressales > Cupressaceae > Sequoiadendron > Sequoiadendron giganteum. The sequence continues at coordinate 488,756,017 of CM021107.1, forward strand.
AATTATTATATTTTAATTGAATTTACCTTATATTAATCATTTCACTTTATACAAAGGAAGAAAGCAAAGAATTAGATATTGTTTCTATTTTTTCACTAATACTCAAAGTGTATAAATCATATTATAAAGCATCCACCGTTGAGAATGTGTTAGCATCATGCAAGACTATTGAAAACAATCTTACGGTTGGATGAACCCAATATAAAATAATAAAAAAAGAAAGAAAGCAAAAGAAAGAATCAAATATTCTTTCTACATTTCCACTAATATTCACAGTTTTAAAATTATATTATAATCAAACAAAAGTCAGTTATTTCAAGTTGTTTTTCTTCTTAGTTCAAAGCATTTCACAATTATATTCTTTTATACTTAATGCCAAATACTAAGCTCTATCCATACAAATTCTAAATTAACAAAACAATCATCGATGTACCCATTGCACATCAAGATGTGATTGCTAGTTTTTTAATCATTCATTATTACATTGATAAGTAAAATTTGTAGTTTCAACATTGAATTGTCTACTGTCCATTGACAAATAATTTTAAAGGGCTATGATTTTGGAGAGGCATATTGAAATTGTCATAAGCTGCACTAATGAGCAACATTTCATCTTGTCCCATAAAAAAACTAAATAGATAATTGGTGTGTTGTAATCAAATACATTGAATATAAAAATGAATGTGAATGTAAATAAATACAGTGAATATAAAATATAATTTCATTCACACATAAAGATCAATATTTCAAACAAGAACTATAATCATAATTAAATTGAAACATTTAATACATTCATGAAAATTTGTATCTAGGTGCAATCTTGTCATTTTTTCTTGTCTATACATGTATGAATGAAAGTATTAATAATAATTTTTGTAAGTAAAATTTGGAGGAAAAAATTGGAGGCAAATGAAAAGGAGGGAAATAAATTTATGAAGACATGTGTCAGTTTTTTGAATAAGTTGTTGCTTATTTGCAGCTCTCATTTATTTCAAATCTTATTTTCAATTCAGATAAGAGTAATTGCTCCACTACAATAAGAAAAGATTCCAAATTATCTTTTTCCATAATTATAAATTTGATACTCCAATTACTTAAAAAAAACATTTAAATAATCACATGAAAACATGAGATAAAAATATAAAACATACACGATCTTTGTAACCTAAATTACCCCTTAAAAAACTATTTATTTCCTTTCCAGATATATATAGCTCGTGATTTTCTGATAAAACAAAAAAGCTACGAAAATTAAAATAAAGAAACAATGATGTGTCGTTCAATATTTTAAAATTAAAAAGCACCTTTCTTTTAAAATTCAGTGATGCCATTATTGGGGGATTAAAATATTTTTAATCAGATATAAAACCAAATATCCCTACGTAAGCAGAAGCCGTTATTTAGCTCAGTGTTAGGAATTCTCTGCTCTACGGCAGTTTTACAGTTGTGAATTCTGTAACATGTAACAAATTTGCAGGCTGAACCATACTTACCTGAAATCCAAGTTTTCTATCAAACTGTAATCGCCATGAAATCCCAAATCAACCTCCTTGTCATCCCAATATTCAGCAATGCTCACACTACTTGGACTTGTTATTGACAAGTCGTTGCAGAGAATTGATTCTTCACATGGCAGAGACTGAGAGCTCTCACCAGAAGAACCCCACGAGATATTATTGTCTGAGACATCGCTAGACAAGTTTAGCATTTGATGTTCTGAACTTATAGAAATCTGCTTCATTTCTTCTGGAAGTGTGTACTCGTTTGACGGGTAACTTATGCAGACAGAATTTTCTGGGGGGAACTTCAAGTGTGGTAACATTTCTAATTCATTGGAAGCCATATTAATGGCGGGATTTCATTCTGGTCTGAATACAACCATTCATGAAAAAACCCATCCAGAAAAGAGCTATCTTCAAGCAAGGATTTTGATTCAGAATCGGGCTTAACATCTCTAAGCCCAGCTTCTGAATGTATCGCTGGACATTCAGTAGCTAATGGAATTCTATAGGTTGAGCTCTGCAAATCAAGCTCGTCTTTTGAAACAAAAATATCCCTGGACAGTACATTTGCATCTACGGTAGTGTTTCTGCTGCTACACTGTAAAATCTCCTTTTTAGGGCAGTTTCCAAGAGTTTTATGGGTACTGTCACCTGTTCCCAATACGTTGAGCTTCTTCTTCAAATGGGTATTCCAGAAATTCTTTACCTCATTATCAGTACGCCCAGGAAGCATCGATGCAATCATAGACCACCTGTAATATTGTGAAATAATTAGTTTCTCACAGAAAACTAACATACAAGTCTTGTCTAATTAGTTTCAGTGTCAATTACTTGTTGCCCATAATTTCATGTGCATTGATGATAATAACTTGTTCTTCATGTGAAAAACCTCCTTGTTTAAGGCCGGGCCTCAAGTAATTGACCCACCGAAGTCTGCAACTCTTACCACATCTTTGTAGACCTGCAACAAAGTATTAGATTACAAATTTTGCAGTTAAGAGATACACAAAGGAAATACAATAGTAATAAGTTTGCTGTTGGTTTATTAGTGGGAATGTTTGATTTATAAAAAAAATATTAACTATTAATTTTTTTGAATATAAAGTTTCCACACTATAAGAAATGAGGTGTGATTTAAAAAATAAAAAAATAAAACCCAATTAAACTCAAAATTAACCAGTTAATTTAGAAACATGACTCCAAAATCCATGGCCATATTTGAGAACATAGGCTTTTAATATACGATCCTCTTCAGGTGTCCATAGTCCCCTCTTGAATTTCTTCGTTCTGTCTTCTTTACAACAAGATTGGCACACCATAACTACTGCTAAGATGCAAGTTAGACAACATACAAGTTATGAACTGAAATGCAGACTTCTTTTGAATTCAGTCTTGAGACAAGAATAAACTGTTGAATTCTTTAAAGATAAATAAGAGATGAATTGTACGTGGGTAGTTGAGAAATGATGTTATAGACTGTTAAAGGAGCACTATTACACTATGGCCAACCTGCCGACTGTGTAGTTAGCACATTGCAGGTCCAAATTCAATATTTAAATTTGAGAGTATAGTTTTACTTGCTTGATGAATATAATATGTGGGTTTGTTTCAAAGTGGAACCATATTCAATTAAATATTGAATGATTGACAAAAACGATTAACCTTCTAACTCTATGATTGGATTTAATTTTTTTTTAAAATTGTTTTGGACACAGGGGTAGGGCGTGCTAACAATGTTTTAAGTACTTATCAAAAAGTGGTTTTGTCTCTGTTTTATTTAATTTTTGTTTTCTTGAGTCATAGTTGCCTGGTCATTTCAGTCGTAGACAACAAACAGTTAAAATTAACCTGATCTACGTGGGTAAGTGAAGACTGCAGGTTGCTCTTAAATCTATTAAAAATAAACAAAATTTTCTCATGATCTTTTTTTGGGTGCTAAAGACACCATGCTTACTCTTTCTTAGTTCATTCACTATATTTAGTAGTGCTTATTTAAAAATATATATATAGAATATGGCAATACAGATTGTAATTATTTCATATTTTAATTTTATGGTAATAATTAGACATAGTACTCAGTGTAACTCATAGTTTATAGGCAACAGTTTTTTTTTTTTTTTTGTTGATTTATTAGTTTGTTACTGGATATTAAGGAAGTCATTTGAATGTTATATTGTGTGAATATGTTTATAATTTTATAGTTTATCAGTTATTCAGTATTGTTTCTAGTTGTAGGATAGGTGAAATAAATGTAGGAAAGAAATCGATTTTTTTTAATAAGGGTATTTTTCTTACAATTATTAGACATCAAATTTAACAAATAGGCTCAATCATAAAATGTAATAGTGTTCTTATTTTTTTCTTGGTTGCTAAATTATAATGTTCAATAGATGTATTACTTTATAAATCATATGAAATGTATTTATAATGTGTATCTTGAAATATATTTTATACAACATATATTCAGCATAATTAAAATATATATATTTTTTTATAAATTCACATTTTGTAGTATTTTAATAAAACTCATACATTTATTATTTAAATTTTGGATTAATTAGAAGTTTATGATGGATTAGACATATGGCGATTCATATATTGTTAAATTGAATCAACTTCATGAATGATATTAATTTATGAGATGCCTTTACCTTCAACATCTTTGTATGGTGTCATTCTTTTGGGCAAAGAAAGTATCTTTGTGCTATAATATTTAAGGGTAAAATTAAATGCTAGGAGATGTGGTGAGGTGTTCATTTTGTTCCATCATTCAATTAAATTATTTTTACCTACTAAAATATAGTTTCAAAAGGGTCTATTAAGCCCCGTTTTTTTCATAAAGTCTACATCCTTCACTTTTTCCTCTCAATCAATTGCCTTAAAAATATTGTCCCTTTAAGTACAATGAAATGACATTGATTAGGGACCTATTTTTGCAATCTTTTCATCTATTGTGAATGGTAGATACCCCCATTTCTTCTCATGAGTACTTAATGGATTGCAATAAAGTTTCTACAAAATTTCTTCCCATGTCCAAGTCTCAGTTGTCAACACATTTTGGAATGAAAGATTTAGTTGTAGATAGGTACGTCTTAGGGATAGAGATCAAAAGATATAGAGATAGAAAAAATATTTGATTGGACTAGAGTAACTATGCAAACATGGTGTTAGAGAGATTCAATATGCCAAATTGTAGATCCTTAGTTGTTCTTGTTATGTAGGGAATGCAAAAATTAATGGAGGATTTTCCAAAATATCCTACTAAGATGGAGGACATGACCAAAGTACCTTATGTGAGTGTTATTGGTAGTTTGATGTATGCCATGGTTTGTGCAAGACCATCCATTGCCTAAGAAATGGAAGTTTTAAGTTAGTTTATGGTTAATCTTGGATAGGCACATTGGGATGCAATTAAGAGGGTGTTCAAATATTTGTGGGGTACTTCTAAGTATTCCCTTTGTTTTCATGCTTATCCTAATTGCATTCGACTTTTAGTTAGTATTCAAGGATATGTAGACTTAGGTTGGATAGTTGACATCGACAACATAAGATCCACTAGTGGATATGTGTTCACAATACTTGATGGTGCCATTAGTTAGATAGGTAAGTGACAAGATATAGTTAATTTGTCCACTATAGAAGAAGAGTATATGACAAATAATTATGCTTCTAAGAAAGCCATTTGGATTAAACATTTGTGTTTAGATTTTGGGCTTGGTGCAGGGTTGATTACTATCTATTGTGACAATTAGAGTGCTATATATTTAATGAAGAATTCGGCCTTTCATTAAAGGAAAAAAAAAAAATGTCCAATTCCCTTTTTTTATAATATGGTATAGGATGTGAAGGTGAAGTTGGAGAAAATAGACTCTTTGATGAATGTTGTAGATGCAGTGACAAAGCCTATGATTATAAAGAAGTTCAAATGATGTTCAAATTCTATGGGCCTCATGGCCCTTAGTAGTTAAAATCTTATTATTTCCATTGGCTCTTCAAAGGTATTTGACAAGTAGGAGAATGTTAAAAATAAAAATTTTCTATGATAAGTGTGAGTTGTGTAAATGTGCATATGCTTTGCATGTTGCATGCAAAGATGAATTATAAGTACAAGTGTTAGAACTGAATTTGTATTATGAGATTATTTGTAGGTATTGTTATGCTACTAGGATTATTCCATAATTCAACATTTTCATAATTTTGGAAGAAACTTGCTTTGTAAGTGGATATAACCAATTTTTTTACTATATAATACATCAATTAGATTTTTAAAATGGTGTTTTCTCCTGAAATAGTTTTCCCCATGTACATCTTGTGTTGTTTGTTGCATTTATCTATTTGTGGTGATGCTTATTTTATTTCTTGACAAGCATTTCTTCTTTACAGTAGCTTATTTAAGGTGATTAAAGTTTAAAAACTTACACATTCTCTCCTCTTTATATTGATGTAAGAAACATTTTTGCATACCTTGCTTCTTTTCAATATGATTGCACACAAATAAAAATTACAACCTTACACAAATTAAGATTTATGTGAACAAAAAATGAAGAATAATAAAATATCATGTTTGTCAATAACTTGAAGCTATTTTAAAAATAGAATAATTTTTTTTTATTTAATGTTCAATTAATTTTACAAAAATCTGACTAATTATGTTTGAATTTTACCAAGACTTGGCTTGGGCTTCCATTTTTATTCTTGGCCATGGCCAATATTAAACCAAACCCAAACTGGAATGAATACTAGTGTGGATTGGTGTAACTCAAGCTAGGGTTTTGGACAAACCCAACAATTCACATTTTTATAACAATACATATTCCTATTATAATACATAAAAGAGTAGTAGCATATAATATTTAAGCATATTGTCATAGTCTTTTAAATAGTAAGGATTGTTGAGAATGTACAATAAATATTCCTATTATAATTTATAAAAGAGTAGTGGCATATAAGATTTAAGCCTATTGTCATAGTTTTTTAAATAGTAAGGATTGTTAAGAATGTTCAATACATATTCCTATTATAATTAATAAAAGAGTAGTGGCATATAAGATTTAAGCCTATTGTCATAGTCTTTTAAATAGTAAGGATTGTTGAGAATGTTCCAAATTTGTTTTGGATCTCAATACAATTAGTTTACCATTGACTGTAGCTTAAATTAATACTATATCAAACCTTATTCTAGTTTGAAGGATTAAATATTTCAATTTAATTATTTAGTATAAGAAACTCTCATCACATAAATACTATTCTTTGTAGTATGCAAAATCAAAATGCTTACATTATTTAAGTTGCCAAATGATAATTTGAAAGATATACAAAGAATGAACATTATCAATTATATTCAAAAGTTAGTGTTCGATTTTGGTAGATCAAATCCAGTGGAAAAGATGGTCACATATGTGTTAGCCTTAATCCCATGCAAGCAGACTTTGATGGCCTTAATATATTCTTTGACAATTATTTTTTTCCATTTAAAAAGAGAAAAAAACTTTAGAGAAAGAATATTGTGGATTTGATTAAACTAAATATCTAATCCATGCCAATCAACTTAATTTATATCTAATTGTTTCATTTAATTAATTTTAAACCAAGTTTGAAATTTGATACTCACCCCTATTTGCCATATAATGGTTTTATGTTAGTTCACTCATTTAAATTTCTTTTATTTGATGTTTTAGTAAAAATTTAAATTGTAAAAAAATGTTTAATTTATGTAATTTTATTTTTTTATTAAATTATTTTTATCCAGTTTATTAATCATACATATCAAATATAAAAAATATAAATTTCTATCTTTTTTTTATCATTCATATGGATAAGTTCTATAAGTCACAATAAGTTACTGAATTCATATTAAAAAAATTCAAGATCATCTTGTTAAAAATGTTCTAAAAATTAAAAAAAACAATTATATTCTATCTCTAATCCCCCATATCCACATGCGACTGCTTCAATGTGTTTTTAGGTAGAGTGTTCCCATGATTCAATGTGTTTTTGAGGTAGAGTGTTCCCATTTCAAACAAGAACTGTAATCATAATTTAATTGAAAATTTTATTGCCTTCATGAAAATTTGTATCTAGGTGTCGCACAATGTCATTTTTTCTTGATTTTGAGGGAAAAATTAGATGCAAATGAAAAGGAGGGAAATAAATTTATGAAACCACATTTTTCTCAATAAATTGCTTATTTCTAACCTTCATTTTTTCTCATATTATCCTTTTCCCATAATTACAAATTTAATTCACATGAAATAATAATATTCTAAATTAATATGTATTTTTATTTTTGATAATAATTATTTGTAATAAATGCAAAAATCTAAAATTTATCACTACAATTCATAATAATTTTTTAAATTCATATTAAAATTTTTAAAATATTCTAATTTTTTAAAAACAATTATATTTCTCTTTCAAAATATTATAATAAATTTAATAATTATAATATACTATTTTATAGTGAAAAAACAGTTACATAAACCATCAAATTCCAAGTCTTGAACCTAATTTAAATTTAAAAAAAAAAAAAAACTATTTATTTCCTTTTTCAAATATATAGCCCCGGATTATTTTTGATAATACAAAAAAGCTAGGAAAATTAAAATAATGAAACGACTTTGTGTCGTTCAATGATTTTAAAATCGAAAAGTATCTTTGATTTAAAATTCAGCGATGTCATTGTTGTGGGATTAAAATATTATTAATCAGATATAAAACCAAATATCCCTACGTAAACAGAAGCCGTTATTTAGCCTACTGTTGTGAATTCTGTAACAATAACAAGTTTGCATGCTGAGCCATATTTACCTGAAATCAAAGTTTTCTATCAAACTGAATCGCCATGAAATCCCAAATCAACCTCGTTGAAGCTCATGTTATCCCAATATTCAACAATACTCACACTTCTTGGACTTGTTATTGACAAGTCGTTGCAGAGAATTGATTCTTCACATGGCAGAGACTCAGAGCTCTCGCAAGAAGAACCCCACGTGATATTATTGTCTGATACATCACTAGACAAGTTTGGCATGATTTGATGTGCTGGGCTTACTAGTTCTGAACTTAAAGAAATCTGCTTCATTTCTTGAGCAAGTGGGTACTCGTTTGACTGGTAACTTATGCAGGTAGAACTTTCTGAGTGGGATCTCAAGTGTGGCCACACATTAAATTCATTGGAAGCCATATTAATTGTGGGATTTTCGTTCTGGTGTGAATACAACCATTCATGAAAAAAACCACCCATAAAAGATCTATCTTCCAGCAAGGATTTTGATTCAGAATTGGGCTTAACATCTTGAAGCCCAGCTTCTGAATGCATCGTTGAACATTCAGTAGCTAATGGCATTGTAAGCTCCACAGGAATTCCATATGTTGAGCTCTACAAATTAAGCTCGCCTTTTGAATCAAAAATATCACTGGACAGAAAATTTGCATCTATGGTAGCCTTTGTGCTGCTACATTCTAAAATCTCCTTATTAGTGCACTTTCCAAGAGTTTTATGGGTACTGCCATCTGTTCCCAATATGTTGAGCTTCTTCTTCAAATGGGTATTCCAGAAATTCTTTACCTCATTATCAGTACGCCCAGGAAGCATCAATGCAATCATAGACCACCTTTAATATTGTGAAAGAATTAGTTTCTTGACAGAAAAATGACATGTAAGTCTGTGTAATTAGTTTGAGGGTCAATTACTTGTTACCTATAATTTCATGTGCATTGATGATAATAATTTGTTCTTCATGGGAAAAACCTCCTCGTTTAAGGCCGGGCCTCAAGTAGTTCACCCACCGAACTCTGCAACTCTTACCACATCTTTGTAGACCTGCACAATTTCAAGACAGCAACAAAATATTAGATTGCAAATTTTGCAGTAAAGAGATACCCAAAGTGGAAATACAATAATTGTAAGTGGCTGTTGGTTTATTAGTGAGAATGTTTGATTCATAGAATATAAAGTTTCCACATTAAAAAAGAGGTCTGATTTGAAAAAAATAGAAAAATTAAACCCAATTTAATTCAGAGCTAACCAACTAATTTGGAAACATGACTCCAAAATCCATGGCCATATTTGAGAACATAGGCTTTCAATATACGGTCCTCTTCAGGTGTCCATAGCCCCCTCTTGAATTTCTTCTTTCTGCCTTCTTTACAACAAGATTGGCACACCATAACTACTGATTAATGTGAGAGACTAAGATGCAAGTTAGACAACACACAGGTTATGAACTAAAATGCAGACTTCTTCTGAATTCAGTCTTGAGACAAGAATAAGCTGTTGAATTCTTTGCATATAAATATAAGATGAATTGTATGTGGGTAGTTGAGAAAAGATGTTAAAAGAGTAGTACTGCACTATGGCCAACCTGCCGACTGTGTAGTTAGCACATTGCAGGTCCAAATTCAATAATTAAATTTGAGAGTATAGTTTTACTTGCTTGATGAATATAATATGTGGGTTTGTTTCAAAGTGCAATCATATTCAATTAAATATTGATTAATGACAAAGCAATTAACCTTCTAATTCTATGATGGATTTTAAAAAAAAATCAATTTGTTTTGGATAGGGGAGGGCGTGCTAACGATGTTTTAAGTACTTTTCAAAATGGGTTTCTTTCTTTGTATTTAATTTTTGTTTTCTTAGCTCAAAGTTGCCTAGTCATGTCAGTCGTAGACAGCACAGATAATGGTGATTCGACTGTGGCTTCTTCTTGAGCAGGTTCTATGTTCATCATGCAGTATACACAGGTTTGGGGACTGGCTTTCGAGATTACATCCGCGGTGTGGCGAAATCCAGAAGTGTACTCAAGCTTAGATGGACAGTGGACTGTTTTTGAAAGTTATTATGTTTATGATATTACTCCACAGTTGTATTTATATTTTGCTGTTTATGCATGGCGATTTGCCTTTGTAATTATGGTTGGACTTGTTTGTTGTGACAATTTTTTGTTGCTACTACTGCTCCTTTGTAACAGCCTTGTAGCTGCTCGTTTGTAGCATACTTGCTGCTGTTTATTTTTTGCTGTTGCTGTTTTGCAACAATTGTGATGTTGATCTTCTGATGTAAATCTTTTTTTGATACTTTCTTATTAACATGATCTACGTGGGTAGGTGAAGACTGCAATATGATCTTAAAAGCTATTCAAAATAAACAAAAAAATTTTATGTTTTTTTTTGGGTGCTAAAGACAATACTACATTCTCTTTCTTAGTCATTCACTGTGTTTAGTAGTTCTATTTAATAATAATAATAATAATAATTTAGAATGTGGTAAGACAGTTTGTTATTATTTTATATTTTGATTTGATGTTTACAATTAGAAATAGTTCTCAGCGTAATTGAATGGTTGATAGCATCATTTTTTTTTTTGACTTATTAGCTTGCTAGCGTATATTGAAGGAGTATTTTTATGTAATATTTATAAATATTATAGTTCATCAGTTATTCAGTTTCATTTATAGATGTTATTTCTAATAGTGAGGATAGTTATTTTGATATGGATTTAATAATTAATTTATTGTAATTAGTTAGTATGATTTATTATGCAACATATGCATATATATATTTTGAGTATAACAACTATTACGATTGTTGCATTTAGATTTACGTGTACAACAATATCTTGAAATATGTATATTTATTTGAAATATATTTTAAGGATATTTTTCTTACAATTATTAGACACTAAACTTAATAGCCTAATGAGTATGAATCACACCACACATAATTGGTATGTAAGAGTGTTCTTAATTTTCTTCTTGGTTACTCTATTATAATTGTAACATATTTTATGCAATATATATTCATCATAATTCAGATATATAAAAAAATTATAAATTCACATTTTGTAGCACCATAATAAAACTCATACAATTATTATTTCAATTTTAGATTAATTAGGAATTGATGATGGATTAGACATATTGTGATTGATATTGTTAAATTGGGCTAAATTGAATTTATGAGACATTTGTGTCTTCAACATCTTTGTACGGTGTCACTCTTTTAGGCAAAGAAAGTATCTTTGTGCTATAATAAGTTTAGGTGTAAGAACAAATCTATGAAATGTAGTGGGGTGTTCATTTTGTTCCACCATTCAACTATGGTATAAATGTACCTACTAAAAAATAATTTCAAAAGGTTTTTTCTCATTACTATCTATTAAGCTCCTTAATTTTTGTGATGAAGTATACATCCTTCACTTTCCCCTCACATTCAATTTCCTTAAAAAATATTACTCCTTTAGGGCACATTGCAATGAGATCAATTAGGGGCCTATTTTTGTAGTCATTTCATCTATTGTAAATGATGGACACCCCCATTTCCTCACATGAGTCCTTAATGGGCTGCAATGAAGTATGTACACACTTTCTCTCCTTGTCCAATAAGGTGGTACATGCCTCTCATACAAAAGACATGCATACCATGTAAGTGTCTCATTTATCTCCCTCACAACTTTGTGCTAGTATGGTGATCTTCCAAGGTTTAAAGGAAACCCATTGATGTGAATACAATGCATAGCGTGCTCATTGTCATTGTATCTTGCCTCATTAGGCTCAGACGAAGAGTTCGTAAGTGTCACAGTTTCTGAGTAATAGCTCGTCAAAGATTGCTGCCCTTTTGCACTTTGAACCCTTAAGGGATCGAGTCGATTGAACGTAGCTTAGAGCGATTCAACATGTTTGGGTGTGAAAGAGGACCATTTATAGCATAAAAATACCCATTCAGACATGTTGGAATAGTTTGTTTGGTCACATGATTTGCAGAACGAAAGTTGCACCACTTTGCAACTTTATAGTGCTTGCAATTGACACTTTTTCCATCAAGTCAAAATTGGACACCATGAAAAAATAACTCTAAGATAACAAAAACTAAGAGAGGTTATTATAGAGGTGCCCTACGTGATCCTGATACCTTAGATGGAATTCCCATAACTAACATGGTATCCGGGTAATAGGCCGTCAAAGATTGCTGCCCTTTTGCAATTTAGATTGTTAAGTGATTACGTTGCATGAATTACAAATGTTTAAGGGCAGCAATAAATTTCAAAATTTGAGTAAATATCATTACAAATGTTTATGTGAGCAGATGGTATGCTATATTGATATTGATATATAATCATTAGGTTGATTTGTTTTAATAAATGAAGTTTTTATAATAAGTTAGTTAATTGGTGCTAGTTATAATAGGGAGAAAATAAAAGAAGAAAAATAATGATTAGTAACCATCAATGGTTATTACACTCACTATATTAATAATATTATGTTTACAATAAAATGAGATTTATTTGGTTGTCCTAATTCTTTTGTTTGTGCTACAATTTTCTAATATGCTTCATACATCATTCTCAAACCCAAGTGCTTGTACTTGTAGGCACAATACTTTGTCAAATCTATCAAGTGGTAATAAAAAATCATGAGAAAAAATAAACTATATTAATTCCAACACCCCACTTGAATCAAATATCGAATAAATGTGCCCCATTTTCATGCACACAAACTTAGCTTATAAGATTCTCTCATAATAACCAAAAATATGATTCAAGTATGCCTTAGGTACTCCGTTCTCATAGATCTTTTGTAATTTCACTCATACATTCAAGATTATCTTATAATGTCTGCATCATAGGTGCTCATGATGAAGTTAACTTCAAATGAATAACTTGAAATTCCCTCGTTAATCTTCACACACTCTTTTATAATGACTTAAAATCATAATTGAGATTTGTCAAGATTATCAAAATAAGGATGTTGGATTGCTTTTTTGGATGAGATTCTCTTGGATGGCTCATAAATCAATATTTTCTGCAAGGATACACCAATCAATTTTTAGTAGTTTACTTACAAATAGGCAAAGTAAAAGAAGAAAAAGAGAGAGCATCCAAAATGGAAATGAAATGAAAATAGATCGAAGGCACTTATAGACAACAAATCCACACCATTTGGTTCCAAGTCAGGAACATCAAGGCTTAAATCTTGATGCTTCCATTGAGAATAGGCATGTTGATCTCTCAACCTAGTCACTCTTGGTCATACATCTTCATTGGGAGTTCCAAGATACCTATTGCACACAACACCTCTCACGAATAGAATAACTTGGAATTCGAGATGCTCATTTAATGTCTACATCATAGGTGCTCATGATGAGGTTAACTTCAAATGAATGACTTGAAATTCTCTTGCTAAGCTTCACACACACTTTTATAATGGCTTAAAATCATAATTGAGATTTGTCAAGATCATCAAAGTAAGGATATTGCATTGCTTTTTTGGCTGAGATTCTCTTGGATGGCTCATAATTCAGTATTTTCTGCAAGGGGACACCAATCAATTTTTAGTAGTTTACTTACAAATAGGCAAAGTAAAATAAGAAAAAGAAAGAGCATCCAAAATGGAAATGAAATGAAAATAGATGGAAGGCACTTAAAAACAACAAATCCACACCATTTGGTTCCAACTCGAGAAAAAAGGGCTTAAATCTTGATGCTTCCATTGAGGATAGGCATGCCAGTCTCTTAACTTAGTCACTCCTGGCCATACATCTTCATTGGGAGTTCCAAGATACCTATTGCACACAATAGCCTCTCATGAATAGAACGTAACCGAAATATTACTTTCCAACCTTTTAGAAACTTATAACCTATTATAAAAATAACACAATTTAATCTTCCACATAGTTTACTAATCTATTGAGAATATCCTAAATCATTTTTTTTGCATATTTTTAAGAAAAAATAAAATACCATTGAACTCTGTATCCTTTGCCACAATGCTAAACATAAAGTAGGCTACATTTGTAAGTATGATAACTTCATCAATCACCTACATACATGATATAAACATTAGATGATAGAATTTGCATCATAGCATTGACATCATACAAATTATTGTGCATACAAGTATAAATTAATAAGAACCAATGTGCATACTTACAAATTAATCCAACAAACAATTCAGGTCTTCTCTACTTTTCATTGTGTCAATTATTACCTCATGGTCAGACTCATAGATCTTCCACAAGGTCTTGCAAGGTCTACCCCCATATTTGGTCAAACAAACATTTGATGCCACAACAAGGTTCGAGTAATGAAGAATCTTTTGATGCATGTCAAAGTCCTGAAACACCCAATATTTAACACTCTTATATGTGGGTACCTTCTAAGCCATGCTCCAGTAACAACAACTAATCATGTATGGTATTCGATGTTTTCTCCATTTATAACTAGGGCCTCCAATTTATTTTTGGCCTCAACACAATGACACAAGTAATAGTCTGTTCCCTCTTCATTGTCTTCATCTGTAATAATTGCAAAAACATGCCCTACGTTGATATATGCAACAAATTAGATGAAATTAGTCAACATTACAAAGTAAGATAACAATAGGAATTTCAAAAAATATGCAAGTATATATATTACCTGGTTGAGCTAGATATGATATGCAGTCAAAGTCAACCGATGAATCCATTTTTGTTAGTTCCAAACAGGCCAAGTTAGGTTGCCAATTTCACCGAATTGGCAAGCTAGTGGGCCCACTAGTTTGCCAAATAGATGAAATTGGCAATGTAGTGGCTTGTTTGAAAAAATAGACCCAAGAAATGTGGTCTCTCAATGATTTACATCATAGAGAGACCCCATTTCTTAGGCCCATTTTTTGAAACAAGCCAAGTTAAACCCTCAACCCTTAATCCCTCAACCCTCAACCCTTAAACCCTAAACCCTCAACCCCTATACCCTCTACCCTATACATTGGACCCTCAACCCTAATCCTTCAACCATATACCCTCAAACCTATACCCTAAACCCTCTACCCTCAACCCTTAACCCTCAATCGTAAACCCTTAAACCCTAAACCATTAAACCTTCTACCCTCTACCCTCAACCCTAATCCCTCAACCCTCTACCCTCAACCCAATACCCTAAACCATCAACCCTATAGTTCCTCAACCCTATACCCTCAATTCTCAACCCTCTACCCTATACATGGGATCCTCAACCATCATATATATATCTATCCCTCCCTCCTCTTTTCTCCTTCTCTCTATCTAACTTCTCCCTCCATATCTCCATCCCTCCATCCCTCCCTCTACCTTAATCCCTTAAAAAAACAACCCTAAACCCTAGACCCTCAACCCTAAACCCTTAAACCCTCTACCCTCTACCCTCAACCCAATACCCTCTACCCTCAACTCTAATCCCTAAACCCTTAAAACCTTAAACTGAAGTAAACTCTATACCCTAATCCCTCAATCCTCAACCCTTAATTCCTCAACCCTCAACCCTCAACCCTCAACCCTCAACCCTTAAACGCTAATCCCTCAACCCCTATACCCTCTACCCTATACATTGGACCCTCAACCCTAATCCATCAACCTTATACCCTCAACAATCTACCCTCAACCCTAATCCATCAACCTTATACCCTCAACAATCTTCCCTCAACCTTAAACCCTCAAGCCTCAAACCTTAAACCCTAAACCATTAAACTCTCTATCCTCTACCCTATACATTAAACCCTCAACCCTCAATTCTCAACCCTCAACCCTTAAACCCTAAAACCTCAACCCCTATACCCTCTACCATATACATTGGACCCTCAACCCTACTCCTTAAACCATATATACTCAAACCTATACCCTAAACCCTCTACCCTCAAACCTTAACCCTCAACCCTAAACCCTTAAACCTTCTACCCTGTACCCTCAACCCTGTACCCTCAACTCTATACCCTCAATGACATACCCTAAACCATCAACCCTATAGGTCCTCAACCCTATACCCTCAATTCTCAACCCTCTACCCTATACATTGGATCCTTAACCCTCATATATCTCCATCCCTTCCTCCTCTTCTCTCCTTCCCTCTATCTCGCTTCTACCTCCATCTCTCCCTCTCTCCCTCTCTCCCTCCCCCCTCTCTATCCTAATCCTTCAACCCTATACTCTCAACCCTTAAACCCTTAAACACTCAACCCTAAACCCTAAACCCTCAACCATTAAACCCTCTACCCTCTACCCAATACCCTCTACCCTCTACCCTCAACCCTTAAACCTTTAAACCTAAGTAAAATATCTACCCTAATTCCTCAAACCTCAACCCTTAATCCATCAACCCTTAAACCCTCTACCCTCTACCCTCAACCCGCAACCCTTAAACCCTAATCCCTCAAACCCTATACCCTCTACCCTATACATTGGACTCTCAAACCTAATACCTCAACCCTATACCCTCAACCCTCTACCCTCAACCTTAAACCCTCAAACCTCAACCCTTAAAACCTAAAAACTCAAACCCTCTACCCTATAAATTAAACCCTCAACCTTCAATTCTCAACCCTCAACCCTTAATCCCTCAAACCTCAACCCTTAAACCCTAAACCCTCAACCCCTATACCCTCTACCTTATACATTGGACCCTCAACCCTAATCCTTCAACTATATATCCTCAAACCTATACCCTGAACTCTCTACCCTCAACCCTTAACCCTCAACCCTAAACCCTTAAACCCTAAACCTTTAAACCTTCTACCCTCTACCCTCAACCATAATCCCTCAACCCTATACCCTTAACCCAATACCCTAAATCATCAACCCTATAGGTCCTCAACCCTATACCCTCAATTCTCAACCCTCTACCCTATACATTGGATCCTCAACCCTCATATATCTCTATCCCTCCCTCCTTTTCTCTCCTTCTCTCTATCTCACTTCTCCCCCCATCCCTCCCTCTCTAC
>CM021107.1:488773346-488803116 GCA_007115665.2 Sequoiadendron giganteum
TTCTGGCACCCTATCTAGGTAACTCTCTCTCTCTCCCCCCTCTCTCTATCTATCCCTCCCACCCTACCTAGATAAGTACCTCTCACTCCACCCCCTCTCTCTCTCCCTCTCTCTCAGGTCACTCCCTCACACACCCTCCCTCTCTTACGTCTCTCACTTTCACACTTCCTCTCTCTCCCACTCCTCTCACTACCAATCTCTCAAGTCTCTCCCTCTCACCCCCACTCACACTCTCAAGTCTCTCCATTTGGAACCCTACCCACATAACTCTCTCTTTCTCTCCCTCTCTCTCTCTCCCCCTCTCTCTCAATTCCCTCTCCCACCCTCCGCTCTCTCCCTCCCTCTATGCCTCCCACCCTACCTAGCTAAGACCCTCTCAACTCCTTCTCTCCCTTCCACCCCATCTAACTCTCTCAAGAATCTCTCTCTATCTTAAGTCTCTCCCTCCCTCTCTCTCTCTTAAACTTCTCCCTCCCTCTAAAAACATACATAAATAGATACATACTTACATACATAAAAGCATAATACATATGTACATACAATCCTACATACATACACACATACATGTACACATTTACAAACAATATTAAAAACATACATGCATTGATACATACATACATACATACATACATACAGGCATACATACATACATGACATAAAAGCATACATGTACATACAAACATACAAATATATAAACATACATTCAATAGAGTAGCATTTAACATAAATCGAGACCTAATGCGAGTGCGTTATAACACACTCGCGTTAAGTCTTGCTAGACATGCCCCACACAAACACAAAAAACCATGTCAAAACTAAGATATAATGTGAGCGCGTTATAACACGATCACATTATATATTGCTTTGAGAATCCCCAAGCCTTAAGCTTGGTATTTACCTTGGAATACCAACCCAAAGGCTTGGAGGGCCTTCCCAATGAACAAAGATGTGTTTTTGCAAATTATACAATATTTCACATAATCGGGTTTGTGCTCACCATCAAGATTGCACGTGTTTCAATCTCGAACAAATTGAACACCCAGGTAATTTTAGGCTCTCTCTTAGCTATCCAACGATGTAATTTTTTTCACTTTTTAACAATGTTAAGCCTTTGATCTATAATTCCTTTTGTTTGTGTGTCTCTTTTTTGGCAAAAAACATTGTTTGGTGTTTTTTTCATTATAAATTAACCGTTCATCAAAATTTCAAATAAATTGCATTTTTAGAAACTAGACTCCATTCTACAAGTTTTAAAAAAAAAAATTCAATTAGTTTCCAAAATTTGTAGGGTAGCACAATCAAAATTATGTTTTTTAGGAAGTGTCCACTTTGAAAATTAGTAAAAAATCAAATATTCATTAAAAAATTATTAGAAAAATCATGCATCAACTACATACTATTAGCTAATTTCTCACTGAAGCGATTTTAAAAATACTAAAAAAAGTTCACTGTGCTACGTTCCCACAAAAGTTGCTATGTTATGTTTTTCTGACAAAAACAACATCAATTTTTGTGGGTACGTCTTTTGAACCCCTTTATCTCAACCATTTTCAAAATAAATTAGTAGTTTAGAAACTAGACTCAAAGAACTATGGTCCTTTTTTTTGTTGCATCTCAAAATTTTGAGTGTAACTATCCTCGATTTCACGTACAAGGTCAGTATTTCCTGATTTTAGAAAAAAAGTGGCCACTTAAGCCCTCTTTTTGGTGCTCCATATTTTTCCACTTACCCCCTTGCTGAATGAAACATTCAACATTGTCAAGTAAAATTCATCAAGTTCATTTAATTTTGTTTATTAAATTCTATTTTGAAATGTAAGAATAACTAAATTAGTAGAATGAATATGATGAAAATTCAGGGTTAGAGTGTAGATGATATGTGCACCATTCCTACAGACCCATATATGTTTATGATGTTGAGTCCACATGTATGTAACTAATATTAAAGAAATAATTATTATATGTGAATAGTTGAATGTTATATGAATGATTGTCTCATAACACACTTTGGATGTCAAATAGTTTGTTGGTGGACCTTCAACCTCGACACCTCGCTATTCTCATCCTCAAACAACTTTCACTCGGGTAAAATTTGTTCATTAATGGTGTTGTAAAATAATGTTAGCTATTTTTGGTAATTTTAAGTGTACAAATCTATAATAATGCTTGAAACTACATGAAATTAGATAACTAGGTTCTTTAAAGTGATGAATGCAGGAGAATTCATTAGTATTTTAAACAATGCATCATATATTTTTGCTTTGAACTTGTCAGTTTCACTTTCCTTTCAATCTCATACCCTTTTACATATTAATTTTTCTATCTTATAATGGTTTTTTCTTTGATGATAGTATCTTCTTTATGATTGAAAATTGTCATTTTGTGATGAAAAGGCACAAAGGACTGCCATTTTAAAGTATGAAACTGCCCTTTGTCATGAATATATTGAGTTTGATGTGAAGTTAAGGACGCTTCAATGACTGCCCTATATCATTTGACTATCCTTAAATTGAACCTTGTATTGTCCTCTATGATGAAGTGACTACCTTATTTCCTTTAATGATTTGTTACCCTTGAAGTCTGCCCTTTGTAATGCATAACCTTTTTTGGAAGCCTTTCATCTCAAATATCCCTTCCATATCTTCCCTTACTCATCATGGTTTTTCTATTCTATGCATTGTTATCTTCAAACACTTACATGCATTTAGTGGATAAGATAAATCCAAGGACTACCATTAAATCCTTGGAGACCATTTTACTATCAAACTATCCTTTGAATCTTCTTTCTTACTTGACAGTCCTATCACTGTCATCAATGAAGTGACTATCTCATTTAAAGCTCTCTTGAGGTCTTGTGCACTATCAACAACCTCCAATACATATTTCTATTTATGCTTATGAAAGTCTTATAACTTTTAACATATGACTCCCCCTGGGTGCTGGCAAGAAGTTGAGTTCACTTTTTGGCCAAAAAGTGGAAGTGTTTTTGTTTTCCTTGATTTTCAAAATTTGACACATTTGACCTTAAAATTTGAAGCACTTAGAGATGGAATCTTCAAAAAAGTCACTGATCATAAAATTTATTACTCTGAGTCTAGTTTCCAAATATGTAATTTATTTCAATACCCAAATTGTACAAATTGAGTTTTAATAGGCATTTCTAAAAGCCATTGTTTAAAAGTCACTTTTTTTACCATACCATGCATGTGTACGACATCCACATTTTGACCTAAATTATCATATTTTTCTAAATCCTTTTGGGAAAAATATTTGTGACTCACTAAAGCTTGTTTTCAATATTTTTTTGTAATTTTTTATTGAATATTTTTTTTTGTTAAATTTTTATTAGGCATATTTGTCGTTTTGAAAAATCATCATGTACGACACGCATAAGATGACCTAAAATTATAATTTTTTAATATTGAAAAGAATTTTCTGAAGTTTGTTCTCGTGCAATCCGTTCATCAAAAGGTTATGTTGATCAAAAGTTATTAAAATAGTAAAAAACCCCGATATTTAAAGTTTATAGACCAAATTCATCAAAAATTAATTGAAAAATAGAAAAAATAATCCAATTGTAAAAAAAGTACATATTTGGAATCCGCATTGTCTCATCTAAAATGGGTTTTTAATTTTGTCAAAAAAATTTGCAAAAAAAGTCATCAGCCATATGTCCAAACTCGGTATTTTTCTTTGACATTGCTAGGACCTTCAACTTGCTGGTCAAACCAGGTTGAAGGCCTAGGTTCAGATTCCCAATGCTTTTCCCAAACCAAAATACAAGGTAGAAACCCGACCACAAAGCAAATCCAATTTCAAATTTTAGGAAACGGGATCCAGTTTTGTAAAGTGGGATCTCGTTTTCCAATATTAAATGCCATGACCGTTGATAGGGAAACGGGATCCCGTTCCTTTGTCAACGGTCCCCACATTTAATATTGGGACGAGATCCTGATTATAAAACGAGATCTTGTTTGTTATAAACGAGTTCCCATTTGTTTTTAACCATTTTATTTAAATTTACTATGAATATTTATAGTGAAGTTTGCAACTTCACATGTATGGCTGAAAGCAATAAAATTGGGCTATTTTTCATCAAGTATTGTCTTTATAGGTGGTGACTTGCATTTTTGATTAATTTTTTCAAAGGAGGCATCATGTAAACTATTTTTGAAGTGGAATTGTGTTAGTTTTGTACTTGTTTGGAGGAACAAAAGGTCTTCAACTTGCAATATGGATTGATTCTTTCAAAGGAGGCATGAAGAAAACAATTTTTAAAGTGAAATTGTGCTAGTTTTCTACTTATTTTGAGGAACACAAGAGGACAATTTTTTTCCTTATAGGTCTTCAACTTCCAATTTGGATTGAATTTTTTAAAGAATTTCACTATTGACATTCATTTGTGCTTGAGAATTTTATAATCATGGGAGATAAAGCTCGTAATAAGAGGAGGAAGACATTGACTCTTGAAGAAATTGAAGCAAAAAAAGAGAAGGAGATACAAAGACAAAGATAAAGAAGAATGAGAATTAAATCAATGAATGATGGGGGAGCATCCAATTCCACAACTATTGAAGATGAAAACGTTGAGGAGAGCATGGTTGTACATGAAGCTAATTTGCAAGAAGTCAATTTGGAGAAGAATATGATTATACAAGAAAGTTCTACTATGTTTTCAAATCCTTCTTTCAATGCTATGGAGAATGTTTCAATATGCACAAATCTAGGTACATCTTAAAATCCACATGTTAGTGAAATGGTAAATTCGTATGTAGAAGTTTTACAAGATGTTGGACTTAACGATGTTGACATTGATAATATTTAGAGAGATGAAAATTTTATAGAATTTGTTGAAAATGAAAATGAGAATGATCCTTTTGTTGAAAATGAAAACAAAAACTGTTTTGTTGATGTAAATGAAAATGAAAAAAGTTTTGTTGATGAAAATGTAAATCATTTTGAAGTTGAAAATGAAAATGAAAATGAAGATGAAGATGAAAATCTAGAATGTGATGTTGAATTTAATGAAAATACTTTTTTAAAACTTGAAAGTGGTGTTTTTTGATAATCTTCCTAGTCAAATTTCTTGGAGGCAAATGAGAACACATGTGAACAAAATATACAACAAATTTTTTTATCGTAAAAAAATTGCAATTCAATTTCAACTAATGATGCAATTGATGAGAATGCAAAAAGTGAGGAAAATAATGAAAAGGTTAGGGTTTTTTGTTAAACCAAAAAGAAAAGATCAATCATTAAAACATGTTATGTCTACTGTTTCTAGTGCCATTCAATCTATTGGAAAAAATAGTCGATCTAAAGATAAAAATGTAGCAAGAAGAGCTATAACAACTGCTATAGTTAATAAAGCAACTTTGAATAAAAGAATGGTAAGAAATATTAGAGAAGTTTTAAAAATACATCCTAAAACATTGCTAAGAGCGGCAAAAAGAAGAGAAAGTATAGAAAATGATCCTATCAACAATTGTTGGAGTTTTAGTGGTTGACACCCAAGGTTTGAGATGAAATTGAATGTTGAAATTAAATCTTTGATTGAAAAATATTGGCATGATAATACTAGGGTTTCATCTAATGCGAGAGATGTTTTAAAATTAAGGGTGGGGTCCAAAGTTCGCGATCCTCACCCAAAACACCTATTAGATACAACACAAGCTGAATTTTGTAGAAAATTTTGTGGTGATTTAGTGTTACTTGGTAATATTATAATAAGTCAAAGGTCTTTTGAAAATGTAAATCATGGTATGTAAAAATTAATAAGCAACGAATATCTTGTTGTAAAATGCATGTTCAATTTCGTTATTTTTATGATGTTTTTCGATATATACGTTGTACCTTTCATACTAACATGATTATACAAGAATGTGGTATTAATATGCCACCTGAAGCAATAAGGGAGTTTATTTCAGGTTTGTTTTGTGAAAGTTCTAATGGTAAATTATTTTATTTAAGTTCTTGTATTTTTGGACAATGCATTGACTATGGAAATATTTCATTCTTAAGAATTTGTATGCATGAAAGTGTTGATAATTATTTTGGAAAATAATTAGTAGATATTAAAAGATTTAAGAATGTTCACTATTCTTTAAAAGATGGAAAAATGGGAAAGCGTTGTGATTTAGTTACAAAAAAAGTTAGTGTGCATGCATTCATGAGTGAATTTAAGAATAATATTGTACCAAAATATGTCATGCACTCTCAACATGCTCGATGGCTTGATGGCCAATTTTGTGCATGTAGAAACACATTTCCAATTGGTACTATACTTTCAGTCGTTGATTTTGCGGAAAATTATACTCTAGCTCTGCAAGAGGAAATTCAATCACAGTATTATAATTCAGTGCAAGTAGCTATGTTTGTCCATATTGTTTATAGACATGCAAATGATAGCATTGAGGATGATATAATTTTTTTTGAGGGAGTATCATTTTTATTTGAGTGACAACCAATTACACTCGTCAGAGTTTGTTCATACTGTTTCAGTATATTTTACATAAATTTAAGAGAAAGAGGAATCCATATGAAATAACACCTCATATGGTCAGATAATTGTACAGGGCAGTTCAAGAATGCTCGAATGTTATATTGGTTAAGTAGGGTTCACAAGGAGCTGAATGTCCAACATATATGGAGTTTTTTTGAAGTTGGGCATGGTAAAGGAGAACATGATGGAGCTGGTGCATGTGTCAAAATCATTCTTGCTAGAGAACAATTAAAATTTGAAGATGCAGTAAAATTTAAAGATTCACATGGGATTGTGGATTAGTGTAATACAAGATTATCTGCACCTGGTTTGAGTGAGTACTCTATAGTTCATCAATTCTTTTTGTTGGTTGAAGAAGAGAACATTGTACCTAGAGTTGACTGTGAGACAATTAGTGGATCTACTAAATGGAATTCATTTAGGAGTTTGACAACAAGCACATAGACTATCTGGACAAGGGAGCTTGCATGTTTTTTCCAGTTTTTTTTATCTCAGGAGATTGGGAAGCATGTGAAAATACATAATGGGTTGAACAATGGGAGCAAAGATCGTTGACACCTACACAAGCACATGATCAATATGAAAGAACTATTGAAGAAAATGATCAGGTTTTTGCATCTAAAGTCTATGACTGTGTTTCAAACCTTGTACAGGAAGGTAATTTAATTCAATTTTTTTCATTTTATTTTACTTTATTAAGTTATTTTGTAATACTAAATTATTTATATAGAAATGCACAAGTTATTAAATCATTTTTTGTTTGCACGACATGTGTATGTTGTTGTTGCACCTGAGGGGAATGAAGAGAAAACAAAATATTGGTTGGCTCGTTATGTGGAGACTAAACATAAGTTAATATCACCTCGAGAAGATGATGATGGCTATCATTATCCAATAGGTACGATGATCCCCTTAAGACATCCCCTTAAGCAAATTTTGATAACAAGTTTTTGATCCCCTTAAGAAATTTTTTAGAACAAGTCTTTGATCCCATTAAGAAAATTTTGAGAACTTATTTGATGATGGTTTTTCATGTTTTCCAATAGGATTAGTTGTGGTTGTTGGAACTTGGCTACGAAAATACCTGGCAAGGAAGAATGGTCTACCTACATTCAAAGATTATGAAATGCATAAAAAGATTATACATTATTCACATTTGGTGGTGGCAACAAATATAAAACTAGATCAATATCACGGAAGACCTGCAAATAAAGTGCTATGGAAAATTTCTATGGAAGAGCATGAGACAATCATAGATGCATTGCAAAAAAGAGAGGATGCAGATGGTACAATGGAACAAGTAAATACAGGTAAATATAGTTTTAGTTTGTTAAATGTGCATGTTTTCCTACTTTGAAACTTTATATTTGATTGTATAATCACTAAATATCATGCATACATTATTGTTAAATCAATTATATCCTTAAGACGTTGTATTATGACCCCTTAAGACATCCCCTTAAGATATTGTATTATGACCCATTAAGACATTGTATTATGACCCCTTAAGACATCCCCTTAAGATATTGTATTATGACCCCTTAAGATATCCCATTAAGACGTCGTATTAGGACCCCCTTAAGACAACCTATAATTAGTGTTGGATGCTATTATTTGTTTGGATAGCTTATAAATTAGTATTGGATGACATTATTTGTTTTGACAACTTATAAATTAGTATTGGATGCCATTATTTGTTTTGACAACTTATAAATTAGTATTGGATGCCATTATTTGTTTTGACAACTTATAAAATAGTATTGGATGCCATTATTTGTTTTGACAACTTATAAATTAGTGTTGGATGCTATTATTTATAGAATTTATTAATGCTTTTGTTCTCTAATCTTGTATGGTATTGTTTATTTCTTAAAATTTTATCCTTTCTGGTATATAAATGGATTGCTTTTGTTTGTAAATTATGATTTATTGACTAATTATTGATTGACATGAATTGAACAAGTTCATTGACTAATTATCGCTAATTATTGAATGCACATATAATGCATATCATGTATGAGATCACTAAATTTGTAAAGTATAAATATTAAAATGTCCTATTAATTTCAACTTTAATTTCATATTTATATTTAATTTCACATTAATTTCCTATATTAATGTCTTGACTATGAGAATAAAATACATAAATGTATATGTGTAAATTAAAATTTCAAACAATAATAAATTCCATAATTTATGTAAATATATTAAGTGCATGAAACCAATATATTAAGTGCATGAAATAAATTCCATCAGAGTAAAACCCATGAACTAAAGTCCAATAGAGTACATGAAAAACCAGAAATATAGTCCATGAAATAAACAAATATAACCCATTAAATCATGTTTCTAGGTCATGTATTGTCTCTATAATCAAGAGACCTCTTCACGTCATGTGGACTATGCGGATGACCCGAAACACTCTGTACAAGAGAAAGATGAAATCAGATGTAAGACAATGAAAAATTATTTAATGACAATTTAATTTATAATTCATCATAAAATTAAATTACCATCATATTTGGGTTTGGATGCTCTAGTGCACCTGAAGCAACCTCTAAATTCTCTGAATCAATCTACATAAACAAGACAAAGAAAGTTGAAATTAGATGTACAAGTAATTAGAAATTATTTAATTGAAATTAATTTATAATTTATCATATTTAATTGTACCATATTATGAGGTTATGCACCCTCTTCTCTAGGACCTGTTTGTACATGCTCAACTACAAGATGTGTCTCATGCTATAAAAGAAAAAGAATTTAAAACATTTATTAGCTCATATTATATATATATATATTCAATTTGAAATTTAAAATTAAAGTTATATTCATAATATATAATTTATAATTGACTTTAAATATAATAAAAAAATTAAATTACCATTTGATCTGGAGCCTGCTCTGCATGTCCTCCTGGAGGTGTAACTATGTTTGGGTCAGGGCTGAAAGTAGCACTAAAAAATTCCTACAAGATCAAAGTTAAAGCATGTATACTTGAATTAGGTTTATATATATATATATATATTCAAGTTTTCATATTTTGTGTAGAATTTTTTTTAGGCAACTTGAAAATCAGAGGCCTCACGAGTAGCCGCAACATCTAATGTTTGCCTAATTGCCATTCTCATTGTGTATCAACCTAGGCATACATGTAGACATTTAATGCTTATAATATTTACAAGTGTACATGCACATTTCATATATAGTGAGTTAAAAATTCATAATTGTAACTATACTAATGCAAGTATAACAATTCACAATATAAATGTACCTGCCCCTGATCTACGATGCTCAATAGTGGAGGAGTGCTTGACAACCCCTCAGGTAGAATCGACGTGGAAGCTGATCGACTCACCTAAACTAACATAAATATTTCAAACATATATGTGATTCAATTAAAAATTTAAAACTCAAATTAAAAATCATTTCATATATAATTTAAAAAATTGAAATTAAAATACCCCATAAGGGTTGCCAAGTAGGACTGGTGTTGATGTATGTACTCTTGGAACAGATGATTTCCCCATTGTTAGTGTCATCTATACACCAAACAGTTTGATTGTTAAAATTTATTGCAAAGTTTTCTTTGATATATACATTCATCAAAATTCTTATAAAATGAACTTGTAGATGCATATTTATACCTATGTCACAGTGTCCTTAGGGTGATGGTCTGTTGTAAGAAACTTTACAAATGAACTAATGCGACCAAATGAACCACTAGAATCTCCACGTCCACCCAAACTAGGTGTGGCCTGATCAGGTCCATAGCATACTTGATGACAACTAGTACATACATGTGGGACAGGCCTCAACACTCCTGGAGTGGTACTCAAACCAAATCCATAAAACACTCCTCCATCATCATCGTCTCTATGCTCCCCACCCGCTATTGTAGAAGCATGCTAATCAAGGTCTCCTGCGATTGTACTAAGGGAACCTGATGTCGAGACCACAACTCGATGATGCACAGGTGCGAGAATGGGAGGACCAGGAGTAACAACAAGGGGTTGTGCATGCATGGGGTGTTGGGGATCAACCCTTTCCCCTAACCTCTATTGTGGCATGCCGCCACCAACACCCTAAAATGATTTAAAATCAAAATAATTGGGATTTTTCCCCATAACAAACTCTACATATAGTCTCCTCAAAAAATACAATGGTCACTCCCAATTAGCATGTGGGGGACTATCAAAAACCATATACCATCGATCCCAAAACTGTGCACTCATCTGTGGATGTATGCACCCCCTCATGGATACTCTAGATTTGTTGGGATGAATGGGCTATCCAGTAATGAGGTCGAGAAAGTAGGGGGCTAGGTGGGATTTCATTATTTGAAGGTCTAAATTTTTTTATAAGAGAGACCGTCAACATAGAATTGTCTCATCTGTTCTCTGTCTCGTCGATGCCTATCTAGATTAGAATCAATGGTCTTGATGGAATCCACAATGTTTTGCATCGCAAATGTAAAACGTCTCACATGTGGTGGAATCAATTCTTGACTCTGCATAACATTGATTTGATTTTGTATGGATGCAACCTGATCATTTATGTGTGCTCGCAAGCGAGCCTCATCAGACGCAACAGGTGTTGGAGGTGGCATATTAGGTGGAGGGGGAGGTGGAGGTGGCTGTGGCTGAGGTGGTGGATTGATGATATCATAAATGTTAAAATCATCCATGATATGAGATATAAGTGTGCACCTGCATTAAATTATACAAAATTAACATACAAACTTAAAAATTTATAAGAAATAGTTAAATTTTAAATGCACATGTAAATTTGTTTAAATAGGATGTGCATACATATATTAAGATCATATAAAATTGAAACACACATATACATTGATTGAACTTGAGAATGTGCATACAAAATTCAAAATCTAAATGTACATACATCATTAAACTAAACTATGTACATACATACAAATTTAAAAATTTAAGTACTATATGCAATTTTAATATATGTGTGCATACTAAACAATAAACTTGAAACATTCACAAAAAGCTCATTTTATGTCTAACACACACACACACACACACACACACACACATATATATTACAATTTTCCATCTGGAGAAATCATGATCTAGTAGATAGTCATAAAATATATACTATTATAAATTAATCATTATAAGTTCATAAATTCCACCAAATTCATAAATTCATGTCACTAAAAATATCCATCTAGAACCAAAATCATAAATTCACGTCACTAAAAATATCCACCTAGAACCAAAATCATAAATTCACATCACTAAAAATATCCATCCAACCAAATTTATAAATTCATCACACAAAATATCCATCGTTCACCAAATTCATAAATTCATAACTATTTAGGATCATTGTATTAATTTAGAAACTATTGTGGCTCTCTATTGCATCTCTTCATTTATTTGCGTTTTCCTTTTTAGAATCAGAAGTTCTCCTCTCCTCTAGCCATTGTTGATGCTCATCTAAGATCCCATCCATAGCCCTGACAACATCAACAATGGTTTGCATCCTATATGCAATCATCCTCATAGGTGGTGTGACACATTCTTTATTTTGAAAATTTTGATTTGATATTGGATGGTTCTAACATTGGAATTGATTTCTGCTTGCAAAAGAGCACCATTGATTTTAGGTAGTGGAGGTGGGGGGTTATGAGGTGGAGTTGAAGGTGGTGGAGATGGATGGCATGGAGGTGGATTGCGAATATTATTGAATCGATCCATGTGATCTCTAAGATATGAGTGAACTTGCATTAGATTTGTAATTTCAAAATGTATGATACATGTTTAGGAAATACCCTTAAACCATTCAATATAAATAGCCTAATTGAATACAAATGATAAAATATGTAAGCCTCATTTATGTCTAAGGCATGTTACTTGAATGAAAATACAATTAACTATTAATATAGGACAATTTATGAATGGTATAGGGTTTATGGTTTAGAGTTTAAGATTTAGGTTTTAGGGTAATACGACAACTTAAGGGGATCTATGTAGTAAGGTCCTAGTACAAAATGACATGGATTTTAAGTGAATAAAATTTGGTGAAGATGCCCAAGGCAACCAAATTTCATCAAGGTCCGAGGCAACTTCACCAAATTTTATTCAATTGAGCCAAGTCATTTTGTCCTAGGAATTTACTAGACATAGATCCCCTTAAGCCATCCTATCACCCTAAATTGTAAATTACTCAACCTAGATCATGATTTGTCTCATTCATATTATAATATTGCACGATCTTATTATTGTTAAATTCGGTTTCCTTGGGCAACTTCACCAAATTTTGAGAACTTATTTGATCCCCTTAAGAAATGTCATATTAGGACCCCTTAAGAAATCGATTTATGGTTTAGGGTGATAGGATGGCTTAAGGGGATATATGTCTAGTGAGGTCCTAGGACAAAATAACATGGCTCAAGTAAACAAAATTTGGTGAAGTTTCCCAAGGCAACCAAATTTCATTAAGAGCCTAAGAAAAAATGATGGCTTTAGGGTTTAGGGTTTAGGGTAATAAGATAGCTTAAGGGGATCTATGTAGTAAGATCCTACGAAAAAATTAAATGGCTTAAGGGAATAAAATTTGGTGGAGTTGCCTACGGAAACCAAATTTCATTTTAAGGTCCTAGGACAAAATGAATGCTTTAGTGTTTAGGGTTTAGGGTTTATGAAACCTAGGGTGAAGTTTTGGTGTACCTTGGAATATAATGAGCTTGCAAGTTAGTGAAGAAAATTTTCTTGTGGAATAGTTGATTGAGGTAGCTCTTGTTTCAACTGTCCAACCTAGATCGTGAAATATCATTCATATTATAATCTTGCACGATATTATTATTGTTAAATTTGGTTGCCTTGGGAAACTTCACCAAAATTTGAGAACTTCTTTGATCCTCTTAAGAAATGTCATATTAGGACCCCTTAAGACATCGATTTATGATTTAGGGTGATAGGATGGCTTAAGGGGATCTATGTCTAGTGAGGTCCTAGGAAAAAATTACATGGCTCAAGTGAATAAAATTTGGTGACGTTTCCCAAGGCAACCGAATTTCATTAAGGGCCTAGGAAAAAATGTTGTCTTTAGGGTTTAGGGTTTAGAGTTTAAAGTTTAGGGTTTAGGGTAATAGGATGGCTTAAGGGGATCTTTGTAGTAAGGTCCTAAGACAAAATGACATGGCTTAAGGGAATATAATTTGGTGGAGTTTCCTAAGGCAACCAAAATTTCATTTTAAGGTTCTAAGACAAAATGAATGCTTTAGTGTTAAGGGTTTAGATTTTAGAGTTCAGGGTTTAGGGTTTAGCAAACTTAGGGTGAAGTTTGGGTGGCCCTTGGAATAATGGACTTGCAAGTTAGTGCCCAGTTTATGAATATTTTTGATTTTATGAATAGATTAACTATTTCCGTAATAGAAACACATAATTATGTATTATTAAGATTGAGTTTGATGTATATTTTAACTGGATATTTTTTTAATTGAATATAAGATTATTTTATTTAACATTTTTTTCATTAATATTTCCCATTTAAATGAATTTTATGATATAAAATGTATAGTATAAAATTAGTTAATGTTGAATCAGGTATTTTATTTTAGATTGTTTGGAATTGAAAGAACCTAAAAGAACTTAGAAAAGAAAAATATTTAGATTCTTTAGTGTCTAGGTAACTAGTGCAAAAATTGAGATTTTAGACTAAACTAGAAGCCTAATTAACAAGTAATTGACTAGAATGAGGCTTAAGATTGTCAAAAGACACCAGACAACACATGAAAACAAGAAATGGAAACAAGGAATGACTAAAAGAGATCAAAATGTAAAATAGAAATGAATATTGAATACTATCTAATTAAGTGACAATTGGAAATCGATTGTACACTTGGATTTACGAATTTGCTAACTAAATTTGCAAACAAACATTGATAAAATTTATGAATTGTAACTATTCTTTAACATATTTTTTTCTAATCTAATTATAATTTAACATTGAAACTAAAGTTTAACATATCATTTTCTCCATACAATACAAATGGAATTTAAAACATTTAAGTAATGCAAATGAATTTTCTTGAGCTCAAAATTAGGTTTTTCAAAATCAAAATGATTTGTTCGATTTCAATTTAGGGTTTTAGCAATTTTTTTTTGTTTCAATTCTATTTAGGGTTTCAATTTCTAAGAAATTAGGGTTTTTAATGCAATTTTTTTGTTTAATCATTTCAAACTAGGGTTTTCAAATTCAATTTTTTTGGTTTGATTTGAATTCAAGATTTCAAAAAGCTTGATTAGGGTTTCTAAATGCAATTTTTTATTTCATTTCAATTTCTAGGGTTTTGAAATGCAATTTTTTTGTTTCGTTTCAATTAGGGTTTTCAAATACATATTTTTTTGGTTTGATTGAACAATTTAGGTTTCAAAAGCTAAATTTTTTTTTCTAAAATACAATTCAAGGTTCATTTTTTCGTTTCTATTCAATATCTTCAGGTTTCATTGCATTTTTTCATCTATTTCTACAATTCCTCATTTCTACTATAACATGAAATAAAATGCTTAAAACATCAAATAAAATTAAAAAATATGCTAAAATCAATTCTTCTATTAACAATTTCAATAAAAATGAAAAAATGCAAAAAAAGGGGGGGGGGGGGACGGGTACCTGGAGGCTGTTTCTGGTGGTCGCTATCACTCACAACTCGAGATCCCGTGTGCTACTAAAATGAAGGTTTGTTCATTTAAAATAAATAAATACCATTACAGAACGGGATCCTGATTATTACACAACGGGATCCCGATTTTGATAAACTGGGATCCCGTTTTGTAGTAATTGGGAACCCATTCCGTGTCTGTTGGTTTGGGACCCTTTAACAAACAGGATCTCAATTTTTAAAAAGTGGGATCCAGTTTGATATTTAGGCTCGAGATCCCAAAGCTAAATTGGGATCCCGATTTTTAAAAATCGAGATCTTGTTAATAAAAATCGGGATCCCATTTTTGCAATGCCGATTTCATTTTTTTGGCTAAGGCAAAAACTTCCACGTTTCATGGACTCAACTTTGTGCACTTACCCCCTATCATTTTTCTTGATTGTCATTTGTTGTAGACTACCATATGCCCTTTTTCACTATAGCCCTAGCTTCTTTAGTTATTATCCTCCCTTGAATCTTTGACTATGCAATAATACAATGAAAATGTTGCTCCTCATACTAGACTTTCCTATTAGAATGATGAAAATATGAATATCCTCAATGCATAGCACAATTTTCCTCTATTTCTCTAAAATTTGGCAAACTACCCCTTGATTTCCTCTCATGCCTTAACCATTGATATTTTATTATCTCGATCTCCCTTAAGTTGATTGTCCTCATAAGTTATTTGCGACTTTAAATTTTTTATTTTCCTAATGAATGTATTTCATAAGGATCCATAGTACAATCATAAATACTCCCCTTAGGTTGTTGGTAAAATGTGTCTCAACCTTGCAATTACATAAGTTACTATTGATACATAAGGTACTATTCATTTGAGGATGATGGGGGTGCGTGGGGGTCTCCCTTCATCATTATGTCTCATATCTAATAGCCAATAGTTTATTAGCTTGACTTGCTCTAGAAAGAAACCCTATTTTATGAGGGTATTGTATTATGGCTATGTATTGTGATGTATGTTGAGAGTCTGATAGTGGTTAGGTTGCCTCTGGATCTTTGGTTGGTGGTACTCTTGTGAGAATCTTGCTCTACAATTATATTATAATCTTTGTGATTTCTAAATAATATATTGGGTGGATTTTGAAGTGTGAGTTTTTCTCCCGAAAGGGTTTTCCCCACGTAAATCACTATGTTGTGGTGTGCACAATATTTATGTTTATTTCTATTTAAGTTTTTGTAACTGAAAATATCTATAAAAGTTTTGCATTATTCTCCTCTCAAGATTAGCGTAGGAATTTGTTCCTTTACCTTAGCTTCCTTGTATAGGTCACAATATAGTCATAGTGATTAGTATGAAATGGTTGTCCTTTATCCATACTTTCATCTTTAAAACTTTTCCTTTTTTCTTAAATGGACAAACCATACTCATAAGACTCATTGAGAACTATGAATAGTCAAAATAATTCATTGAGGACAAACCAATTACACTTAATGAGGAAAAATGACATGGTCTTTAGCTTCATTGCAAAACATAGTTAGTCATTAAGACTTGATTTAGCACACATTCAAATACATAAATCACATTGCTTAACCACTATCTTAAGGTATTCATCCAAGGTCATAGTACATTCACTAAGACTACCAAAAATACAAAAGTCTTCATCACATTCATGAGGACTATCAACAAGATCAATGTCCTTGAAGAGTTATTGCAATCATTTAAAATCACAGTCATAAAATGTATGTTAAGGAAAAATTAAGTATCCTAAATCACAATCATTTATATATTTATCACAATCATTAATGAATATCCTTGTTTTCCTTCTCATAGGATTGACATTTTCCTTTCATTTACCTTCTTGTACTGCCCCTCTAATCTTCATGTTCTATCTCTTTCATAGGGTTCATTGTATAGTTTTCAAGACTACCTTCAAGGTCACTATGCAGTTATGAATTATTGTCAAGGGGGTCATTGTAGATTGAAGACTTGATTGTCATTTGTGAAGAGATAATCCTCCATTTTCAGCTTGTTGAATGTATTTTCTTCATGAATTCTCAAGAATATAATCCTTCACTCCTTTCATCATAATGGTATTAACTATTCTTTTTGTATAGTGACAGATACTAATTCATCAACATGGTTTAAGGTTTTCCTCCATTCTTCAAAAACACGCTATTATTAAAAATGACTAACATTGCATTATTGGTATGAATTTCATTAAATTTTTGCTATGGCTATCCCTTTCTATATGAGATTGCATCCTCTTTACCATTGTAGGTTTTTCATCCTGCATTATGAAACTCTTAACATATGTATTTTGCAATATTTCATTTTTTCCATATTGGGACCAAAGGTCCTTATCTTCTACAAGTTTGTATAAAGTAGGTGAAATATATTTTCATCATGAGGTCTCTCAATAAGTCTTTTTGTAACATTCAATGAATATCAACAAATTCTCCATTATTTATGGATTCCATGTAAAATATATGGTTATATACCTTAAAAAAGACCTTGATAACTACCTTATAAGCAATCCAAAAATAAACATTAAGACAATCCATAGAAATTTTCATGGCATAAAATTTGTCATTTCTTACCATCACCATGAGACCACATTTCTTTGAGGCATTTTTCAAATAGTTCACCGCCATGTCTATGCTTTTAATTAAATAAAAAAACTAATGTAAGTGATAAAAACCTTCATATTTATTGTTTCAATTTCAGATGTTGAAATCAAACAACCTTGATGATATTCGAGGCACGATGGACCATGGAGTTGCTATAGAAATAGCCAGTTCCAATCCTTTGATAGAGGTATGTGACAGATTAGTAATTTGACATTATATTTTCTCTTCTATGGTTTATTATTGAACATTTTCATGATACTTGTATGTAGATTAATTGCTATCTTGATGGTTGCTATAGGTGCTTGTCACTCCAAATAATTGACATGCTAATGTTTTGGTTATATGGGAAAAATAGGTTTTGAATGGACTCAAAACCATTTACAATAGGTTTTGAATGGACCTAAAACCATTTACAATTAGGTTTTTACGGGGACCCAAAACCCACTCAAAGAAGAAATAGCTACACATGAATACAACATAGACAACCAACAATAGATCACTAAATGAATAGCATGACTACCCAAATCTACACCAATCATAAAAGGTTTTAACGGGAACCTTAAACCCAACATGACCAAGTTTTACAAGGGAACTTGAACCCAAACCATGTTTAGAAGGGAACTTGAAACCCACTTACAAGTAGATTACAAGGACCAACATCCCTCACAACATACCAAAAATTAACAGGGACCTTAAACCCACTTCTCAGATGAACACAACCTCGATCCACCAGGAAAGAACACTAAAAAGGCTTGTTCAACACAAACTGCAATCCCACCATAACAGGGGAGGAGACCCCCTAGCCACACCAACAAGGAGAATAAGTTCTCTTGCAGCACCACCAAACACAAAGAGCCGAAACATAATCCACCTCAAAAGGAGTAGGCTCCCCTCTATAGGAGTAGATGCCATGAAGAACCTTACCACCACTACAGCCAAATTGTAACAAATAAAAACTCCACCTCCATAGGAGTGCACACCACCTCAAAAGGTAATATAATAGAAGGGACCAACAACAAGGAAAGGACATCCACAAATCCATAGACCCCAACTCTACCTCTAAAAGAGAGGACTCCACCTCAACAAGAGTAATCTTCGCCTGAATAGAAAACACAAACTATAGAAAAGGGAAGAAAGCCACACAACTAGAAACAAGGAGAACCATGATAACCACTGGCAACTCAAGAAAATGGGCCAACAAGAGAACCCAAGGGATAAACCCACCCACCACACTAAAAATAAGAACATGGGCAATTAGGAAACACATAAGGAGCATCCCATATAGAGGATCCAAGAAAAAACCCAATAGCCAAAGGCCCAATAGAGTTCCTAGCCAAAAAACAAACTAAGAAACCCACCTAGGAAAAATAGCCTCCACAAGAAAGAACATTCCCAACAATAATAAAGACAACACATACCAAGGGGGAAAAAAGATAACATGACCACACAACAATGTCATCTCAATAGCAAACACAAAAAAAATAGTCAAACAACAGTTCCAACATAATAGCAGCCAAGAAAAACAATAGTGCCATCACAATAGTAGAATAGAGGCAAGGGGGGAAGCCTTCCACAACTAGGCCAACACCCACAACAAAAACATGGAGGGAAACCCACCACTCCATCACAGTCTCAGTAGTAAAAAATAATTAAGCCCAACCCTCTTGAGACTAAGAGAATCCATGACCACCACAAATGACCAAGGGAGCTGCATGGAGTTAGCACCAAAAATATAAGGCAACAACCCACCCCTCTTGACATACTAATGTTGTGAATGAGCGTGATGATTATTTGTTTATGGTAAGTGATTATTTTGTTAAATGACATTCCACAATTCAATATATATATATTAACATCTATACTTCTTAGTGTATCAATTGTGCCTCCAAATGAATAAAGAGAGGAGGAATAGTGAGTGCATTCAAAAGATAAAAGAATAAAAAAACACTCCATCCAGCCAACCATTAAAGGTAGCATGTGATATTTTTCCTTCCCCTAGGGGGAAATGACTATGTATTAGGGTTGTTTGTTGTATGCCTACATGGAATTTTTGAACAAATGTTTTATACTATCAATATATGTGACATTTTATGTCCATATCTTTTGTAGTAATCCTATATGAATTTATTGGATATATTGTATACTTTTATCGACATATATCATTGTATAGCCTTACAAATTTTTGATTAATGTAAATCTTATTTTACCACTACTATTCTTGAATGATGTTATCATGCATATTGTATAAGTTGTATGCTCGAATGTTTTAGGCATGGGTGTTGTTTACATCTAATGCTTAAATAATTACTCATGATTTTTATTACTTTAAAATTTGAACACATGCCTACAACTTTCTAATATTCATGATAAATGTTACTGAGTAGACATTTAATTATCTAAGCACTTTTGCAGTTAAGGTTAATAAACCTATTAGCTACTTTAATAGACTATTCAACCTTCTTCTTAAGTAGGCCAATAATTCATTTCTATATGAGTGTTCCTTTCATGTGTATACTGGTGACTTATGTGTATTCATACTTTGTGACTTACATGTTTACATGTGAATACTTTATGACTTACGTGTGTTCTGCCCCTAACACACATGCCCTATTCAAAATGGGGACCCTCTCTTTTTTTGACTTTGTTAGGCAACTTTTTGATTTAGCCTCATTGTGCGTGCTCCTAGTTTTGAGAATCAAACAAGTAATGGACCTTAAAAGTTACCATCCTCAGTTGACCAAGTTCACTACCCCAAAATTTCCTAAGTCTTTAGCTTCTACGGGTTTCCCTTGGAAAATTTTCTTTTCCTTTTCAAGTTGGCGTCCTTTGACCTCTGCGGGTCCGTAGCTGTGAGCCACTCCTTGTGGGTCGTTGTCTTGTGTCCATCGTTTTGATGGCGGTGGACTCAGGTCATCCGCTCGCATGGCAGGCCCCCCATCCTCCTTCACCATCCCCTTTATAGACCTTTAGATTACGATCCCTTGGCTTTCATCTACCCTACGGGCTCCAACTTTTCTACTGTTGGTGCTTTTGAAACTCGTGCCCAACTACTTCAACTTCCACCATATTTGCAATTAATGTGGGTCATTAATTCCTAGTTTCCTATAAATAGGTCATTTGACCTATCATTTTCATCGACTAAGACTTAGAATTTGTCAGAGCTCCAGCCTGCCGTCATCACCCTCACACCCGTACGACCTCCTAGAAGTTTCAAAGCTTGATCTTCCTCTATTTCTTCAGATTTTCCAAGTATGCTCATTGCCGCTCGGCCTGAAGCATCCTTTGAGTTAAGTTTTCAAAAATGATAAAATTCTTAAGGCAAAACTCATAAATCTCCTAGAGCAATCAAACCACCATTAAATTCTGCTCCTACCCAATAGAGTAAACCCTTGAAATATGTCAAAATAAGCCTCTAAAGCCCTTGAAAAAATTCACCCTCCCACAACCATTCTTAAACAGGCCCATGAGATCTTTGTGGCCCACACTTTTGTTGCCACCATAAAAACAATGTAAACATCAAACTTAAATAGAAAACACTCGACCAATGAACCCTTGCAGGTCCACATCTGCGGGCTGCTGTGTGCGGGAGGCTTTTACCTTTCCGCCATTCTAAGAAAAACCATCCTATGCCTCCTTCTTGTGCTATGGATGCTGCCAAGGCCTTTGTCGCCAAAAAAAGCGCTCACAACCTAAGTCTTCTATGGGTGGTTCCTAGTGGACTTTTGTTCACTCTTTGTCGCTGCTTTCAACAATATCCTCAGCAGTGAAGCCTTCGCTCCCACCCATGCCACAAGGCTTGCTTGCCTCCTCACAGCCCAAAGTTGCAACCATAAATGCGAAGGGTAAAATCCTTTGCGGCCCACACCCTATGAGCCATCATCGGTGGACCGCTCTGTTGTCACCGCCATTCCTAAAATGGCCAAGGAGGTCCATCCTTCCATGCTATGGGTCCCAACCTCAATATCTCCCTCAAACTTCTATGCAATAAAATGACTAAGTCCTAATGCATTGCGGGCCTACCCTTGCGGGCCATCGTCTGCATTTTGTCATCGTGTGATTATCGTTCATAAATGGCCATGCCTTGTTGTCCTTCCACATGGTAGAGCTTGAGCCTTCCTCTACCATCTGGTTCCTTTATCTCAAAAGGTTCAAACACCAAACCTCCTTTGCGGGCTTGACGGTGTGGACCACTGTGTGTGGGTCGTCGTCCCATGACTGTTGTTTTCAAAATGGTTGTTTTCAAAATGGCTATCTCCTAGTAGCCTCCACAGCTCTTCGCTTGCAATATTCTAGGTGGCTAAACCTTAAAGAAGTAACCCAAACTCTCCAAGCCATCTACGAGCTCCACATGATGGAATTTTGTCTGCAAGTTTTTGCCTCTTTGCCATGGTTTCTCAATAGAGGAGCTACAAAATGGCCTTGATGCCTCCTACCTGATCCTACTTGTAAGCATTCCAAATGACTGCTAGCCCAAGGAAACTCACATCCCTAGGCCTATATTCCCTTAATTTATCCAAAAAAGTGTTAAACGATAAGTTTTAATGGATTTTATGAGCTTTTAGTGATATATTTGACCCCTACTTTGTAAGATTTACCTAATGCTTCCTGATTCTTTATGAATGTCATTATTAAAGTCTTTTGTGTAGGATTTATGGAATCAACTATGGGACCATCAGGAGCATTCACAAAGAAAGAGAAATGAAAGAAACCTGCCAAAGCACCAAGGGGAAAAGAAGATAAAATTGCTACTGCTACAGTGCCAAGGCAACCACTACAGGACAAAATAGGAATAAGACAAAGTTGTATTTTAAATTCCTCTATATGTGGGAGGAGGTGAAACCTAAATGTAAAATGAATCTTGGACACACAATGAAAGTAAATCCTGGCCACTCATTTTTCTTTTTGAAAACTATAAATAGGGGTCCCTCCTCTCATTTTAAAGGGAGAGTTGAGTTGTTGTAAAGACATGCTGCAAATTTTTTAATAGAATATCATTGTTTTTGGTGGATTCTTGTGTTTCTCTCATGTTGCATTATTATTCTCCTCATATTTAATAGATTTAGAGTGTTTAGCTTGCTGTTCTAAGTGTTTTCAAGTATTTTTAGTAGTTTAGTTGATGTTGTCCATTGATTTTGAAGAATGCTATGGTGTTGATGCTTTCAATGTTCATGCTTTTTGCTATTTATTGATGATGAATAGCAGTGTAAAACTAGTCTAAACATAAATTCATTGCTGCACTTAAAATTCATCTTTTATTCATGCTTTATGGTGAGTGAATAACTAAAAATTTTCAAACCTTAGAAGATAACACTAGTTTCATGAGACTGTCAAATTTTTTGGTTAAGTGGAACTCAATTATAGGAAGGATCTCCACTGTAGCATCCTCCATTGTCACTATTCATCATTAGTTGTAGGTCTAGGAAATATCTTATCCCTTTTCCCCTTTGAATTTTCTTTGAAATAAGAAATTAAAACAAGATTACAACATCCTTTAGAAGCTAAATTTGATGTTGAAAGTGGAGTTTTAGACTGCTGTTTTGAATATGCAGAGATTGCATTTCATTTTAAGAATCATAGGAAACTCCGTTTGAAGATCTAATTCCTTCTAACTTAGTGAACCATAAATTCCCTTTGTGATTACCAAAAAATCACATCAATCAACTGAGCTATTTTTGCAATTCATGACCTGACACCTAAGAGACCTTGGAATAATTTTGTGCAACTTGTTGTAGGAAGTTGTCTTTCAAGAGAGGTAGTGCACTTGTGTGATACTTGTGTTGAGAAAGTGCAAAAACACCCATCAATAGAACTGAATCTAGAGGGAGGGCCTTCCTTTTGCTAAGTTGGATCTAATTGGTTCCTTCTCCCCTAAGAGGTTCCACATAGTGTTAAGATCTACACCAAACAAAGGGGAGTTTCAAGAGCTACCACCCTCGACCAAGGCTAAGAGAGCTAAAAGAGGGGAAGCATCCACCTTCGGCATATCCAACCAACCCACTTCTCCTCCATCCTCACCTTCTCCTCCCATCAATTCACCTTCACCTTTGGTAGCCTCTTCCTCTTCATAGCTGTTCTGAACTGCCTTCCAGACCTCCATCTCCCATAGGCAAGGCACTGCCCCTTTCCCAAAACATCCCTTCCAAGGCATTGTCCCAGCTACCGCTGCCCCATTGCAGTCTTAAGTCACTCTAGTGCACCCTCCTCCACCTCCACCTCCCATGGTGTGGTTGGGTAACAACCTATCTCCTTTGTCCTTCAATGTTTATCATGACATGCCAAAGAATTTGAAAGGCTTTTGGACTAAGTTCAATCCCCGGGATCCATAAAGGACTGTAGAATAACACATTAAGATCCTTTAAATAGCCTTGAAATATATACAAATTGAACATGAAGATGTGGCATGTAGGCTCTTTCCTTATTCCTTGGGGGAAGAGGCCTTCTACTGGTACATTCACCTACCGACATGAACCATAACTACTTGTGACCTATCAAAGAATGCCTTTTTGCAGAAATTAAAGATCCAAGTCAACCCTTTCGAGTTGTATCAACAGTTCATGGTCATTTGAAGGGAAGTCAATGAGTCAATCAACTCTTTCAATGATAGATTCCATTGAGCTTATATGAGGTTGCAGACACCCTATGTGGTTGATGATCCTTCCACCCGTTTTGTATATTATGCTTCCTTGGGTAACCTCATTTCCGCATTGGTGAAGAGAATGTGCCCGCTCTTGACTCAGTTGGTGGATGCCTACACAAAAGAAGTGACAACAAGAATAGATTTAGGAGAACAAATTGCTGGTCCACTGCCATCTTTGGGTCCATCTACCCATCCAAATCAAATTCAAGGGATTACCCAAGCCTTGGCACATCAAACACCCTCGATGAACCAGATTCCATAACTCCTGATAGTTCCTCATCCGAGGCAGCCATTGAACCAAGCACCTCTCGTGCCTCAATACTTACAAAAGCCACAACAACAACAAGTTTACCCCCAACCACCCCAAGTGCCTGCATACCTTCAGGGTTCCGAGTTCCCACCCATTCAACAAAATCAACTAGCAGTACAATTGGTCTTCCTTCAGAATTTGACTTTGCAATCGAGCAATGCAGAAAAGGATTACGTAGATGAGCTGCTGAAATTGGTCAAGAAGATGTCAAATGAAATGAAACACTTGAGGAATTAGAATAACCAACTACATGCATCTCAATGAAGAATCCAAGCCAACCTCAACCATGATAATCGTGACAACTATGATATGGGTGCTTCTTCTGGACAAAATTATGAAAGATGGTAGAATTCGGGGTAGAACTTTGACATAAGGCCTTCACAACGATAGAACCAAATGTGGAACATGAGGCCAAATAATGGTGGTTTCCCCACATCTCTTGACTAGCCAAGCAGAGGTGAAAACATGACAAGTGGAGTGTACTTGATAGAGGTTGCCTTATCTGGTTGGTGCCGCATTCACAAGAGAAGTAGACATTTCTAGTTGGATTGTGTAGAGTTTCAAATGACTGTCGAGATTTTCCAAATAGAAGTCCAAAATGTCATTGATAGTTTAGGTTGTAGGGATATTGTTCCTTCAGATCCGTATTATTCCTCGGTGCTCGTGGTCAATCAAGCTCCTTT
Organism: Sequoiadendron giganteum; assembly: GCA_007115665.2. Taxonomy (NCBI): domain Eukaryota; kingdom Viridiplantae; phylum Streptophyta; class Pinopsida; order Cupressales; family Cupressaceae; genus Sequoiadendron; species Sequoiadendron giganteum. The sequence goes on from CM021107.1 coordinate 488,798,742, forward strand.
CCCAAAAGATGAAAACAACATACCTGAGAAAGAGATCGTTGCCCCAAAGGATGAAGAAGTGAAAGAGGTAAGTAATGAAATCCCTTTATCCCAACTCTTCAATTCAGCAGATAATGGTCCATTAGATGAGGAAGAGCCAAGAGAAGATGAAGTTCAAATGTTCCACCAAAGGGCAACTCCATATGATTTAAGAAATAGATAGGTAGGTGGCCCTCTCACAACCTCTACCCCACCTAATAACTTTAGCAATCCTCCTGACCTAAATGTTAGTAATAAACTAGGTTATCCCCATGTAGCCACCTGGTACTTTAACAAGAATAGGTAGCAGGGTCAAACCCAAATTTAGCCTATTGGCTCCTCCCAAGACAACTCTTTTGAAGTAGAAATTGAACAAATAGGGGAGTACATAGAAGAAGAATTTAAGAAGGTCAAGCTAAGCCTATCTACCTTCAAATTTCTTAGAGTCCCAATAGTTAGGAGTGAATTATTTAGAATGCTCAATGGGACTCCTTCATCCAAGAAAACTCAAAAGGTGCCTGCCAAGAGGGTCTCCTTTGACAATTCACAAAATGAGCCCATCATCTGACAAATCTTTGGAAAGAAAACAAATCATCCCACCAATTAGGAAGCAAGAAAACAACCTACTAAAGAACAAGGTCAAGGCCAAGACCAAAGTAAGAATAATGATAAAGACAAGGGTTAGGTAGCCCAAGTTGACATTTCAGAAGGGCTGTTCCAAGGCAAGTTGGAGACCCCTCCCTTCCTGACCACAATTAGAGTTTTTGGAAAGAGCCTACACAATTGCTTGCTTGAATCAAGAGCCTCTTCCAATGTCATGCCCTTGGTGGTGTGTAAATCTCTAGGAATAGTCCCAACCCCCTCCCGACAGAAGGTGATGAAACTAGCTAAGATGAAGATCAACATAGTTGTAGAGATCAACAAAATACCTATTCAAATTGCCGCTGATCTGAGAGTGCAACAAACAATTGATATTCAAGTTGATGATATCCCTGACACCTATGGCATCATATTAGGCAGGGATTTCACTCAAGAACTAAATGGATATACTACCATAGATTATTCTTACCTATGGATTCCATGGAAAGGATTGTCGAATCAGATCCATATTGATTGGGAGCCTCACATGAAATTCATGATCACATAGTACAACATGAATGAGGTATTTTTTTCTAAAACACAGTTGGGGAATTACTATTTCGTGGCATATCTAGATGAGAAGGAATATTATGAAGAAGAAGTGGCTGAAGATGTCCTTCTTATGCAATGCAATCCACCTATCAGCTTGAACCAAATGCTTGAAAGTACAGAGGTATTAATTGAATAAGATAATGGAGAGTACTATGAGGGTGGTAATCTTGGATTTTTAGATGGCTTCCAAGATTTCATGGAGAAATGTGTGCAAGATCAGCTCGGCCTAGGAGTTGGAACAAAATTTTAGGAGATCCTCTTGCCTAGTTGGTGTAGGGTACACAATGCTTCCTTCTCATAATTTGAATGTTTCTTGTGCCAAACCAAAATGAGCATATCAAATGATAGGTCACCCCAAAAGGAGAATTTCAAATGGTGTAGCTAGATCAAGTCCATTTTGGGCCCATGCAACCATCTAAGGTTGCTGAAGTAAATATATCATCGAGTAGAGAAGTGAACTCTATGGGTTCTAGGATCGAGGGTTCTTCCAAGTTCTGGATGCTACGCTTTGATGGGTCCAAATCCAAGCAAGGAGTCGGATCCAGTTTTGAACTGATCAACCCTACAGGTAAGACATACTTTGTTGCTCAAAGACTTCAATTTTATTGCACAAATAATATAGTAGAGTACGAGGCATTAGTCCTTGATCTCTCGATGGCATTAAGAAAGAGAGTTAAGATGCTCCAAGTGTTTGATGACTTTGAGCTAGTTGTAAAGCATGTAAGGAAGTTGTATTCCTACCACGATAGAAGAATAGAAAATTATAGGCATATAGTATGGGATATCATAGAAGGATTGGATGTATTTAACAGCCAGCTGATCCCTCGTACTAATAATTATAGTGATGATACCTTAGCCCAAGTAGCTAGTACTTTACAACCCCTCTCCTTGTCTGGCTTAAAAAATTCCAATGTTATACTTACATCCACCCCGTTAGCGCCAGACAATATTACCGATTTCTAGGTGTTCAATGATGACAAGCATATCCTAGATTTCATCACGAGCTCGAATATGTTCACTACTCAAATCATTGATGAGACAAAACCTAAAGAGGCTGAATTAGACATAGAAGGTGTTATCAATATCAAAACAAACATGATACCCTAAGGTACGGTCCACTCAGAGTGGATATTTTCATTAGATCAGATAAGGGACCAGGATCAAAAAACAAATAAAGATTCCATTAACAGCCAATTTGAGGCTTATGATCTAGGGATGACTGAAGAGGCCATGAACATGTTCATTGGTAAAGTATGCATGCTAGAAGAAAGGAAAGGGATCATTGATGCCCTATGCACATATCATGATGTGATCGCCAGGAGTTATGAAGACTTGAAAATGTATGATACCTTGATTATTACTCATGCCAGATGTGAGACCCTTTAGACAACGTCAGTGCCCAATCAATGCATTGCTAGAGCCCATCATTTACAAAGAAGTTCAAAAGCTGCTATCGATAAGGATTAATTTCTTGCTCAGGCACTCCACCTGGGTATAAAATTTGGTTCTTGTTAGGAAGAAGAACAGAGAATTCATATTATGCATGGATTTCTAGAATCTAAACAAATAGTTAATGGATCATAGATGATGTCCTTTTTAGATGGGTACTTAGGATATAACTAGGTGATGGTGCAATATGAAGATAGGCACAAAACAACATTCACCACAAAATGGGGAACGTTCGCGTATAGGAGAATGTCGTTCGGGTTGATCAATGCTGGCACCACCTTCCAACACGTGATGGACATCACCTTAAAGGAAATATTTGGCAAATGCATAATTATTTATATGGATGATCTTATGGTGTTTTCAAATATTAGAGGAGATCATGTCTCTGATTTGTGTAAGGTCTTCCAAAGGTGCAAAGAGTTTGGCATTTCTTTAAATCCGAAGAAGTGCTTCTTTGGAGTTACAAAAGGCAAGTTGTTGGGACATGTCCTCCCAGAGAAGGGAATCTCAATAGAACTTGAGCGTATCCAGGCCATAATGAAGATTCAAATTTTGGGAAGTAAGAAGGAATTGAAGTCTTTCTTCGGAAAGATAAACTTTGTCAAAAAATTCATCACATATTTTTTTGAAATAGTCAAGTCATTGAATTCTATGCTGAAGAAGGATACCAAAGTTGAGTGGACGTCGAAAGCCAAGCAAAATTTCAAGAAATTAAGAAAGAGATTGCTGATGCACCAGTGCTAGTCAACCCAAACTATTTGAAGTTGTTTTATATTTATTCATTTGCTTCAGACCACTCTTGTGCTAGCATATTGACGCAGAAAGATGATGAAGGAAATGAGCACCCGATCACCATCATGAGTACTCTGCTAAAAGATGCAGAGTTAAGGTACCAAACTATTGGGAAGTAGGCATATGCTATGGCTAGAGGAGTCAAGAAATTATGACACTACATTTTGTGGAATAAGGTGTTCGCAATCGTTCCTAATCTAGCAGTTAAAACTTTGTTAATGCAGAATGAGCTAGGAGAAAGAAGAGCTAAGTGGGTTACTTTATTATAGGAGTATGATATTGAAATTCAACCCATGAAGCTAGTCTGAGGGTAGGCCCTCACTCGTAAAATAGCAGAAACAATAGATGAAGTCAAACCTGAGCTCACCATGCAACAATACCAATTGGAGGACATTTCTCCTAGAGAATGGTACGATGATATTGTCTACTACTTGCTGAATCACAAGTGTCCATCTTGATTACAAGGAGTACAAAAGTGTACTCTAAGGCTAAACAGAAACAACTACATGCTGCAAGGATCTATACTATACAAAAGGAATCATAAGGGAATCTATCTTAGATGCCTTGCTTAGCAAAGAATTAGTCAAGGTTCTTCAGGAGCTCCATGATAAATTTGGCACTGGCCACGGATCTAGCCCTTCCACCACTCATCAAATCTTATGGGCTGAGTACTACTGGCTAATGGTGTTTAAAGATGCACATAATCATGTCAAAACCTATCACATCTGCCAAACTGCTGCTACCCAAGAAAGAAATGATGCTCTCCCGCTCCAACCGGTCCTAGAGGTAAGACCGTTCGCTAAATGGGGCCTCAAATTCATTGGTCCAATAAGCCCACCATCCTCTACAGGCCATAGGTACATTCTAAACACTTTCAATTATTATACTAGGTGGACAAAAGCAATGACATGTAGACAATGCACTA
>CM021107.1:488803216-488853942 GCA_007115665.2 Sequoiadendron giganteum
TTTTGCATGATCTCCTTTCTTAAGGATTGATCATTGTATTTTATTCACACTCTCTGATTAATACAATTTTGAGCTTTCATAGCACTCTTTCTTTTTTGTCTCCATCTCTTCTTTCTGTGATAGGTTATTTGCATGCAGGTGATCTTCGAGGTCTGTGAAGTTGGATTTCACAACTTCTACATGGTATCAGAGCTCTAGACCTGCTGCTTCTTGTTCGTGTTTTGAAGGATTTTGGAGCTTCGAGGGTTTGGGGTTTTCTTTTTTGATCCAAGGCATAAATCTTTCATTTGGTGAATTTTGAGTCAATTTGGACCTCACCATTGCATTTGGAACGTTTGATTCAGTCAAGATTGACCTTTGTTTCGTCAAATTTGGCTTCACGACGTCAGATCTGCAAGGGTTTGAAGGTTTTTGAGGGTTCCTGATCCAGAGCATACCTATAATTTTGGAGCTTTTTGAGTCTAGACAAACCTCACCATCGCATTCAGAGCACCCAAAAATCCCTAAATCGACTGTCAAATCATCGAAATCAGACGCAGTGACTTCGGGAGGCAATGCTTTTTCATTTATGGGTCGTACAGCCTGGTACGACATGCAATCCGATATTTTTTAAAAAAAATAACAGAGTTAATTGGCACCACCGTCAGTTAACCGCTAGTGGTTAATGCTAGCGGTTAGCCTAACCACTAGGCTTAACCCTCAAACCTTTTTTGGAGATGTTTTCACGAAATCAGGCGTATTGTTTGCATACGATCTCCGTTTTGCAAAAATGAGATATCACCAGAAAGCTGGTTCCGGCGCCATTCCAGTGGTGCTGGTTAGTTCTTCTGACTTTTCCGTTTTGTAGTCTTGTTTTCCAGTCAAATTCAGAACTTGTGTTTTTCACTCTTGGGGGTGTATCTTTTCCATCTGAACTTCGTTTTGCACAAACGAATAGGCATTGGAAAGGTGTTGTAGTTCTCTTTCCAGCTCTACATTCTATTTCATCAGAAAATTTACCAAGTAAATTTTATTCAGCTTTGTGTGTTTTTACACTTTGCTCAATTACTTGGATGTTCTGGCACCTACATGGGTTTTGTTTGCGTGGGATGGGTTATATTAATTTGATCTAAATGCAGTAAGGTTAGATTTCTCAGTTTGTTTCATTTGAAGAGTTACATGAGTTTTTCTACTCACCCTTCAATTGTTATTCTGGGATGGGGTAATTATGAATCATGGGAAAAGTGCATACTCACACATTGTAGGTGGCTTAATATTTTTCCTTATTTGTATGATATCATACCTGAACTAGCCACTTCAGAGGGAAAATTAGCATGGGATATCATTAGAAATCACATAGTAGGACTTATATTGTTTAGTGTTGATCATGACATTGTGTTGGCTATATCAGACATTGATTGTCCTCACCCACTTTGGACACATCTTTGGGAGATCTATGGAGACCCCAATCTCTCTCCATTCCTAGAGGATCCTGCTTTAGATTATCTCTTACCCATTGCTTGGAGAGAGAATACACCCTTTGATCATGATACTTTAGAGGAGCTTGAGTATTTAGACACCCTTACATTTTTCGATGGATCAGAGGCTTGTCTCATTGTTCCTACTCTTCAGATTGAAACTTCATCAGCATCTCTTGTTGTTCTTGATTCAGTGTAGCAGGGCATCATTCACCTTCCAGACATAGCTACTTTGGACTCTTATCTTGCAGACATATCCTTCTTGTTTGTTGAGTCCTATATTGCAGATTTGGAGGATTATTTTGAGGACATTCATCTCCTCTACCTTAATAGTTAGGTTATTACTGTATGCCCACCATTATCAATGCATTCAGAGGTTGTATTTCAGGATTCTCCACATCAGTTTGGATTTGACATCATTTGTTTCAGTTCAGATAGAGAGATTCTTCAGCATCAGATCATGGCACACATCTTGAGATAGATTGGTTCATCACTCTTCACAGGGTTTCTTCGACATCATTCTTTGGATCCATTTCTTCCCAAGGGGAGGAATATAATTTTCCACTTCAGGATCTCCTTTTGGATTCTACATCAGGCATCTACCATTGTGACAGGAGTTTCTTCATTGTGGGGGGGCCTTCTCTCTTTCTATCTCTCCTATGGAGACCATTGTACATGTACTTATATGATAGAAGTTGTCTATGGGGGGTATCATGTAATCCACTTCCTATCCTTCTTTCATTAGTACATCATATTAATTTCTTTGCATTCTATTTTGGGGAAGAGTTTTGTTCCCACTGGGTTTTCTCCTTTACCCCATTTCATTTAGTTTGCATTGCTTTTGTAAATGGGTACCTGATCAAGCCTACTTGCCAGGACCCATGTTTACTTTCATGCATTGTAGTTACCTTTTCTTTCTTGCACATGTTTGTAGCTTCACTCTTGCTCATCTTAAGGGGGAGTGTTAGAGTACAGGTTTTAACTTAATTATGTTAATTAAGTTACCTTTATTCCTCTCTTAAGATTTCACTTTAGTTTGCATAAATTGACATTTAATAATTATATTAATTATTAAATATCTTCCTATTAGGGTTACTTTTAGGTTTTTCATGATCTCCTTTCTTAAGGATTGATCATTGTATTTTATTCACACTCTTTGATTAATACAATTTTGAGCTTTTAGAGCACCCTTGCTTTTTTGTCTCCATCTATTCTTTCTGTGACAGGTTATTTGCATGCAGGTGATCTTCGGGGTCTGTGAAGTTGGATTTCACAACTTCTACATAAACATACCCATCTGGATGCATAGAAACTATTGTTTTGGTTGTATGAGTTGCAAAATGAAAGTTACACCCCTTTGCAACTTTACACTACATGCATTTGACACTTTTTCCATCAATTTTCACACTTGATATGGGAATGTTTAATGATAAATTGGACTTAATGTCGCCTTGGTCTAATGTTGTGAGGTGTTTTATACATCCACATTAGGTCTTGGGCTCTTTTGAAGCTAAATTAACTTAACTCCAACTTAATTTAATTTTGTAAAATGTATTTATTTACATCTTCACATTAAATTTAGGATTCTTGTAAACTAAAGTGGACCTAATCTAGTGTTGTAATGTGTTTTACACATTCACATGGGATTTAGGGCCCTTCTAAGCTAACTACACCCATTTTTTCCTTAATTTAGTGTTATAAAGTGTATTTATTTACACTTTCACATTGGATTTTGGGCCCTATTGCATTTATGACCTTAATATCATCATTAATAGGCCCCTATGACCCATATTGTGCATCCCAAGGTATATTTCAATCAAAAACCTAACAATATCAACATATAAGCTTAATTTCTTGACTCCCCGACATCTTACCTAGAAAAATAGCCCTTGTGGGACCCATTCACCACTTTGGTTGAATGAGTCCCATTTGAGCTATTTTAAAGGTTTGAGCGAGAAAAAATGGGTTTTAAGTTCAAATTTCTCCTATGTCGACCTTGGGGATCCAATTAATGGTCATTTGAGTGGATTTCCTATATAAAAAAGATTTTAAATCATTATTTCATCATACCTTCTATGTCACTAAAAAGTGTATTTTTTGGCACTTTTTCACTGATTTTGGCCTTTTTCCTTGGATTTTGGCCTTGTATTACCTTGATTCAGTCTTGAAAGCTTACAATTCAACAATAACCTAACAATGTTTTACTAAGGTGTTGTGAAGTGTTGTAACACATTTCCTCACTTTTCTAAGACTCTTTCAAAACAATTCATCTAAACAACACCCTTTTACCCCTTTCCAAGCCTTGTGCCAAGGTGTTGTAAAGTGTTGTAAGGCATTTTCACATCTTCCTAGGATTATCACCACTAATTAACCCTTTTTCTATGTTAATTTGTCCCCTTAATGTACTTTTAGTCTCGACTTAAGTGTGTTTTGGGAGGCAAAGTTGATAAAATTCATTAAACATTATTTAATTCCCAACCACCACTTAAATTTTTCCAAGTGGACTAAGTCATCACCTTGGGTGACCTAGTCCCTTTTGGCATAAATTCTAAATTTAAGACAAAAACCTAACGTGAATTTGCCTCCAAAACCCTAGTGTCGGCCTATCATGTTACATTTTCAAGAAAATTAGGGTTTAGCATGTATAAGTAAGGGTTTTCATCTTCATTTTTCCTCTCTTAGTCTCTCCCAAACTCATTTTTGTACATCTCTTCACAAGTAATCTTGCACTCAAGCCTCCAAAGCAAGAAATCAAGCACAAGAGCTTCACAAGCAACCTCCATTGGAGCTGCTCTTGCATGTTGCAGACCTCAACAACAAAGGATTTGGTGAGCATTTCCATTGTTTATCATTCAAGCATATTTCCTTTGATTTGTTTCTCATTTGGGTTTAGTTACCATCAAATCCATAACCGCAACATTCTCTTGGTCTTTGCATGTGTTTACAGGTTTTGTACTTAGATTTGGTGAATTAAAAAGTGTTGGAGAAAGTAGAAACATTCCACTCAAGTCACATCAAAGCATAAAACCCAGAAGGATAAGTTACAGGTCATTTTCAAGATTTTTAGATACAAACTACTACAGAGGAGGAAAGTACTAATCGAGACCCACAAAATCACACATTGAATCCTCAGAAAGCATCAAGAGGACTAGGTTGCCAATATTGGTGAACTTGTCCTTGTGCTAAGCTTGGAAAAGGGTTTTTGTATTTCTGGGTACCCTTTTTCCCGAAACCCAATCCGACAGAATTCCCTGATAGGAAGACTAGGTCGCCTAACTTGGTGTAAGTGTCCCTCTACTGATTTCAGACAATTTCTAGAATATTTCAGGGCCACTCATTTGCAACATCCCATTTCTAGGTGCACAAGCTCTAAACTCTCCAGTTTACTTTTTGTTCTACATACATTTAGGTCATTTATATTAGCTTGCATTAGTTTATGTTTACTTTGTTTACATTTCATACATTAGATTACTATCATTTCATTTTCAGTTTTCAACCACACAACACACACATATCACAACCCTCATAAATCAACCCTTCCTTTGAATGCAACTACCAAAAACCATATAACCACCAAGCGGAAAGAGTGCCATTCCTACACACCAAGAGCTCCTAGGGTGATAAACCCTAGGAGCATAATAAAGGGAATCCTCTTTCCCTAAGTCAAGTGTTATATTTTTGGTGGTTCATTTTGGTGAACCTGACCATAGACCACTTGCTAACTTTCTGATTTTGCATTTCATCTTAGGAAATATCTTGCATTGCATTGAAAATTTTGCATTGTTTGCATCCTAGGGTTTGTAGAAAAAGTGCATTACTGAAAGTTCATGCTAGATTGCACTTTGCATTACATTTTTAGTAAGAAAATACAAAAATATTTTCATTCACATTCTCTATTTGTATCAAAAAATCAAAAAAAGCATAAAAAGTAGTTAAATTTTTTGAAAATTTTCAAAAACAACACTACTGGGACTAAGTCGCCACACTGGGCGACCTAGTCCTTTGGCACTATTCACTATGAAATTTGTAGCAATTTTCCAATATTTTTTGCATTATAGTTCCTTGGTTTTGCATTTATGTGTTTTGTTACAAAATTTTAGTTACAAGCAATTTTGTCACTTTTGCTTACATTACCTTAGCCTCCACCCCATCTTGAGGGAACCTTATATGAGAATTTGGTGTTCCCTTTCTGATACACTTGTGAGATGAAGTTCTAGAATCATGGCATCTAACAACAACACTATTGTTTTAGATCTTGGGATCTCTCAGACTTCAACTCCTAGTATTGATGATTGTACACTAGGCTTAGAGAGTATCCTTAGCAATTCCTTGAACCTAGGAGACACAACTGGTGATAACAATGACCTCCCACATTATAAGGTCTTTCACATCCTTGCTGATCTAGCTGATTATCAACATGAAATAAGCCTTGAGCCCATATCTAGAACCGCCATCCATCGAGAACCTCCACCACTTACTTGACCATGATAATGGCGTACATGTCATGAAGAGGATAGCAAAAATCTATGAAAGATGTGCCTCTTCTACACCTAAGGTATCTCACCCACCCCTATGATTGGCCAAGGAGGACCTTCTACTCCTCCCCATTAACCAGTGTTTCTATTCCCACTTATGCATCTCCTAGCATGACAACCACTATGCAACAAGTTAGTAATGAGATACATTCCCTCGACATCCCTACTAGAATTTCTACTTCCCTTATGGCATCAAACCCCTTAACCTCTCCCATTGTCCCTACTCTTACTATCCCTTCCACATCACCTTCCACCACCTTCACCCCTTCACCTCTCTCCCTTCCACCTCATAGCACTTACACTAACCCTCTTATTACACAATTTTTTCACACCGTCACCTCCATGCAACAACAAATATCCACTATCAACCAAAGCCAACATGGTTCCCTTACCCACTATTTTCATAGTAATCCATGATCCCTTGACATCCTATGCACCCCCTTGCCACAAGGAATAGAGATTCCTAGATTCAAGAAGTACAAAGGGAAAGGTGACCCTTCTAATCATGTCAATGTCTATATTACCTTATGTAGTGACTTTTCTCTTGATGACAAGTTTCTCACTAAGTTATTTCCAAGGAATCTCAAAGATGCCGCCATGGACTGGTTTTCCTCCCTTCCCAATAATTCCATTAGATCATTCAATAAACTAGTGGACGCCTTAATTAATCACTTCCAAGTCCATATGGCCCCTAAGAAAACCTTGGCTGACCTCATGAGATGCAAGTAGGACACTAATGAGAAGATAACTGACTTTATCTCTTGTTATCGGGCTCTTTATTCCTTGATTGATGTTAAGATACCTGACACCCATCTAAAAAATATGTTCACCAAAAACCTCTTAACACCTCTCCAAGATAAAATCACCCTCATGAAATTTCCCTCTTTTATGCACTTGTGCCAAGCGCTTTGTGACTATCATAACTCAAATAGTAGTCATGATTCACGATCCACTTCTACTAAAGTCTGACACTTCTTCCCAATCCAACCCTCAACCATTTCATAAACCAAACAAAGGGTTCCTCTAATTTAACCCTTCATCCCAAACCCCTCCACCTGCTAATAACCAAGTGGTTGTTGTTAGGTCTACAACGCCCTTCAATTATGGAGATCCTAAGTGCACCTTCACACCCTTACCCAACACCCTTCATAACACCATGATCCAATTACTCCAATAGAAAATGATCTCTTTACCTCCCATCCATACACCTGATCCCAATCAACCATTACCTCCATCTTATAATTCCACTGCTTATTGTTACTTTCATCAACAAAATGGACATGATAATGAACAATGCAAGCATCTCAAGAAAATTGTGCAAGAATTAATTGATTTAGGTCATCTATCTATTGTTGGCATCAATGATAAAAGCAATAAGTCTATGGCAGCCCCTAACCAAAACTTGCAAATATTCACCAACCCCATGCCCAAGCATAATGTGTCATGTGTCAAAGCAAGTGAAACTTCACCACCTGATGTTATGAATGTTGATTCACAAGATACACAGTCTGCTTCTCTTCCCATTGTAACCTATGTCACCCCTATTAATGAAATGGTAGGAGTGATTGATGTTATCCATCATAAGGGCTCAACAAAAGGACCTCTTGAGATCACCTTTTCACAACATGATATACTACAAAATAGTCTTGATGGTCCTCTCTACATAGCTATTTGAATCTATGACAAGCCCACTAATGGGATACTCATAGATCTCACCTATGGTGAGAACGTGATCACATAAGAATTTCTTATATTACATGATATTGCTCAAGATGTTCATAATCGACCTATTGCTTGGGTCAAAACACATAATGGTTTTGCATGCTCAATGATTGGATCGATTACCCTTGCATTACAAAGAGGTTCGAAGAAATTGGATGTTACCTTATCCATCATACCACAATCAAACCAATTTCATTTGCGACTTGGCCACCCGTGGCTCCGTTAAATGAAAGCGGTCCCATTTGTCATCCAAAAGTGTGTGAAATTTCCCATTGACAATGAAATATTCACTGTCCACCATAGTGGATTTGATCCTTTACCCTCCAAAGGTGACTTTTCTTTGGAAGCCTTTTGGCCTGAGCCCATGGAGCCCATCACCCCTAGACAAGACTTCTTTTTCATTTCTTGTCAGAAGTTCAAGGCCAAGAAAATATCTAAACTCTCTCTCCGCAACGTACCTCCTTCTACTTCAGAATCACCTATCATTGATGAAGCTATGTTGCCACCTAAATCTGGCATGCCTAGTGAACCCACACCTGAAACCTTTTCCATATCATCCAAGAGGCCTAGGGATCTTGATAGCAATTCCATTCTCCCTCCCCACACTAAATAGGTCTACAAAGCTAAGGAGAAAGTGGATGAGCCACCCATAGTTCCTCCCAGGGATGACAACCAAACTATGGTGGACTAGCCCACTCCTTCCCCCGTGCACCTTGAAAGAAAATGAAAAAGGAATAAAGAATCTAGGGAGTGTAGGCGTCATCGTTGTTCCCTTTCTCACCAATCTCGTGAGGAAGAAAGCATTGAAAATCATAACCCACCTGTGCCAGAAGCCATGCCTGTTGACCCTCCTCCTCCACCCCCATAGCCTGATCCCATACCCCTCACACCACCAGTTTTACATGCCACTACTGATATTGTCATTTGACCTACCATTGCCATCAACCTAGATGATGATGATGATGAGAATGCTCAAATCAATGAAGAGGTACACCAAACCTTGAATTCACTATTCTCCTCTTCCATGAGCATTCATGAAAATTTCCCTCAGAAAAGCGCTGATCTTGACGCTAGTTAGGCGATTTTTGCTATTCCTCTTGCTAGTTGTGCTCCCGAGTTTTATATTGAGAAAGATTGGGAGGCAGATGACTTGATTATAGAATAATGCACATGCACCTTAGTAGTCTTTCTTTTTCTTTTCCTTTTTGAATTTATGTGTCATGTGTTCCCCTGTATTGATGTGCTTATTCTTTTTCACTCTTTGTGACATTATTCTATATGTATCTCCATTCATCTATGTGTAATGCATTCCTTTTCAATTTTCACTTTGTTCTTTTTTCCTTCCATTTGGGGATGATGCAAGGCATTGAGACTGCAATGTCTCCTTCATGTTGATCCAAATGGATCTCTTTTCCTTTTCCTTTTTCTCTTTTTTGTGTTTTGTTTGGGGATGATGCAAGGCATTGAGACCACAATGTCTCCTTCATGTTGACCCAAATGAACCTCTTTTCCTTTTTATTTCCTTTTTTTCCTTCCATTTAAGGATGATGCAAGGCATTGAGACTGCAATGTCTGTTGACTCAAAAACCAAGGCTCTTTTTCGTCTACCTTTTTCTTTTTCTTTTGTTGTCCTTTTTGGGATGATGCAAAGTGTCAAGACATCCCATGTTGACCCAAAATGACTATTCTTTTTTATTTGTTTTTGCTCTCTTTGTGTCCTTCCAGTTCTATGTATTTGGGGGAATGATGATAGTTCCACACTCTCTTAATAAATATTGCAGCAATGAACATACTGACCCCAAATCCATAGATCCCTTAAGTGTTTGTGGTTTTTCATTTTGGGGGAAACCTCCTTTCTCTTTCTTTTCTCTTCTTCTTTTGCATGACACAGCCTCTCTTGAACACTTATCACTCGACATAGGGATTTTTCAAGTAGTCTTTCATGTCGGTTTCTCTTTCTTCTCTTATTTTTCCTTTCTCTACTTTAAAGAAATTTCTCACAAAATGGTGTGTAGCAATCCATTTAAAGTGGGGGCATACATTGGCACTATTTTATTTTACATTTGCATTTGTTTGTCCTTGGTTCCTAGTGCATCCTTTCCACTTCACATGATGTGTTTTCTCAGTTTGTGGAAGATATTCGGTGTAACGTCCTTCATAAGTGTGACTTATCTTAGCATATTACATTCCTCGTAGTGGCTTGATGCGACACATCGCATCCCCTAAGTTGCAAATCTTCTATCCTTTGACGGGTCCTCTTTTGGGAGACATTAGATGCAATGTTCACTAAGTTGGAGACCTCACATGAACTAAATAAGACTCCTTGGAACACTCTTTTTTACATTTTTCATTTTTGCATTTTACATTTTGCATGTTACATGTTACACTTTTGCATTTGTGCATACATGGCCACCTTGCATAACACAACTTGCATGCTTGTGGTTCCATCTTGCACTTGTTCATGATTTCTAAGCATCCAAGGCTTTTCTTGTCTCATGAACTGCACCCTTGTATTTTGTGGCACCTTATCAAAGTTATCAGGAGGTATAACTTTGGTATGGTTGAACGAGAAGTGCAAATAGCGATACAACTTTCCCCATAGCCACCTTTTTGTGTGTGAGTGCATACCAACTGTGTGTATGTATCTCACCACCTTTTGGAATTATCACCTGGAAAACAACCAAAATTCTCATCAGCCCAGAGTGAGTACATCCTTTTCTTTAAGGAAAACAACCTAGATCTGATCCACAACTAGCTAGAGAAATGGTCTAAGCTTGATCCAAATTTTCTCTCTCCACTCTTTCACATCACTCCTTGTGTGATCTTTTGTGCTTATGTTTGGTTTTCGATGGGATCTTGATCCTGGGGGCTTGATCATTCCTCTTGATCATAGTCATCTCACCTTCCTAGCATGATTACATTAGATCCTGCTCGACATGCATGATTCAACTACTTTAGTGTGAGTTTCAAGTAAGTTCACACTCTCACTAAAGTGAGGGCTAAATGTGTCACCAAAAATTGTAGTCTTTGGCACTTTTTCACTCATTTTGGCCTTTTCCCTAGGATTTTGGCCTTGTCTTACCTTGATTCAGTCTTCAAATCTTGCAATTCAACAATAACCTAACGGTGTTTTACTAAGGTGTTGTGAAGTGTTGTAGCACATTTCCTCACTTTTATAAGACCCTTTCAACACAATTCATGTAAACAAAACCCTTTTACCCCTTTTCAAGCCTTGTGCGAAGGTGTTGTAAAGTGTTGTAAGGTGTTTTCACATCTTCCTAGGATTATCACCACTAATTAACACTTTTTCTATGTTAGTTTATCCCCTTAATGTACTTTTAGTCCTGACTTAAGTGTGTTTTAGGAGGAAAAGCTGATAAAATTCATTTAACATTATTTAATTCCCGACCACCACTTAAAATTTTCCAAGTGGACTAGGTCGCCACCTTGGGCGACCTAGTCCCTTTTGGCACAAATTCTGAATTTAAGACAAAAACCTAATGGGAATTTGCCTCCAAAACCCTAGTGTTGGCCGATCATGTTGCATTTTCGAGAAAATCAAGGTTTAGCATGTATAAGTAAGGGTTTTCATCTTCATTTTTCCTCTCTTAGTCTCTCCCAAGCTCATTTTTGTACATCTCTTCACAAGTACTCTTGCACCCAAGCCTCCAAAGCAAGCAATCAAGCATAAGGGATTCACAAGAAACCTCCATGAGAGCTACTATTACATGTTTTAGACCTCAACAACAAAGGATTTGGTGAGCATTTACATTGTTTATCATTCAAGCATCTTTCCTTTTATTTGTTTCTCATTTGGGTTTAGTTACCATCAAAGGGGTTTGACTTAGGAAAACCCCTATTCCCTAACCCCAAAATTCTCATGGTCTTTGCATGTGTTTGTAGGTTTTGAACTCAGATTTGGTGAAGTAAAAAGTGTTGGAGAAAGTAGAAGCATTCCACTCAAGTCACATCAAAGTATCAAACCCTAGAAGGAGCAAAATGACAAGTTACAAGTCATTTTCGGGTGTTTTAGACATAGATTGCTACAAGGGAGGAAAGTACTAACCATGACCCACAAAATCAGACCTTGAATCCTCAAAAAACATCAAGAGGACTAGGTCACCACTATTGGCGACCTTGTCCTTGTGCTAAGCCTAAAAAATGGTTTTTTCCTTTCTAGATACCCTTTTCCCCAAACCCCAGTTCGATTGAAATCCCCGACAAGAAGACTAGGTGGCCCAACTTGGTGTAAGCGTCCCTATACTAATTTCAAACAATTTCTAGAATATTTTAGGGCCACTCATGTGCAACATCTCATTTCCAGGTGCACAAACTCTAAAATATCCACTTTAGTTTATGTTTAGCATACATTTAGGTCATTTAGATTAGCTTGCATTAGTTTACATTTACTTTAGTTACACTTCATACATTAGATTACTATCATTTCATTTTTAGTTTTCAACTACACAACACACACATATCATAACCTTCATCAATCAACCCTTCTTTTGAATGTAACCACCAAAAACCATATAACCACCAAGTGAAAAGAGTGCCATTCCTACACACCAAGAGCTCCTAGGGTGAGAAACCCTAGGAGCCTAGTAAATGGAAACCTCTTTCCCTAAGTCAAGTGTTATATTTTTGGTGGTTCACCTTCATGTCATCAAGGAAAGCATTCAAGAGTTAAGCATTCCAAGTATTTACAAGGTCATCAAGATAGCTTTCAAGATCAATTTTAAGGAATTCAAGGGTATAATTCTTCATCAATTGTTGCATCCATTCAAGACACATCAACATGTCAAGAATATCAAGCATCAAGTATTTTATTGAGTTGGTGTTGTGATCTAGCATTGAAGATCCAAGATCAAGCATTGTTCTACACCTATTGTCAAGATCAAGATCTACATCCTTCATGGATATTTCATGTTGATTTAAGGTGATCGTATTTCATTAGGTCCCATTAATTTAGAATATTAAACATCAATAAGTCGACTGGGTAGTGTCTAAGGCAGTTTACAATAGAAGACAAATTAGATAACTCTTTTTAGATTTTCTGGTTTGTTAATGACAATTGAAATTAATTTTAGTCTAAGACCATCTAACTACTTAACTGGAAAACAATTTATTCTAATAAAATTGGAAATATTAAACTATAAAGCATAAGATAAATAACTTAGAAAGCATGGCAACTAAACTAGAAAGCACGAAAATAATTAAACTAAAAAGCATGTGAACTAGCAAGGCTTGCAAATAAACTTGGAAACATCAAATTAGTACAACAAGTAACCGTTTATGACGACTAACATAATACGAAAAGAACAAACAACAAGTGCTCCAGAAATTCAGACTCTCCAATGACTATATTAACAATTTTTATAAGATTATCATGTGCAAGAAACTGAACTTCTACTTAACATGCATTCAATGAAATTATAGGAAGTAAATATTCATCTATTTTATCTACCCTCCCTCGAGTGGCCAACTCATGGGCTACTATGGTTGTTCTTAGATCACATACACATCTGATTTAGAAGTTCCTCCATTACAGATAATTTCTCATAACTCAACAACTTAGAAATGGATATAAGGTAATTTATTTATTCATAAGTATTCAAAAATCATATTGACAACATAACATTACTATTTCGTGCTTTTTTTCTTTTGCTTTTGGAAATTAAATCTTCACAGAAAAACTCTAACTAAGTCCTAGATTTTAGATGGCATAGATAACCATTGAAAAATTCTTTAACTGATTTACAACAAATTTCACATCTTTAAAACCCATTACATAAACATTAAAAAGGCTCGAGACGAGCCATGAAGTCTTTGATTTAAAAACATAACAAAAATTAAACTAACAACAACTACATCCTCAGTTCACTAGCCTAACATTTAGGAGCAAGTTCCCAACGTATATCTTCAATCTTTACTAAGGCGCGTGTTGGTTAAATGTTGTGCAACTGTTGCATGATGTCCGATTATTTCTCTACAAAAACACTCAAAACAACCCATTAAATCCATATTGGTAGATTACTTCAATAAATCAAAAGAAATAAAGTGTGTACATGTTTCCTTAAAGATCAATGATTATTTCTCCTAAAGTTTAATTAATTGGCAGAGACTGAGGATTGAGCACATATGAATAGGCTTTTCTGGTATTATTATGATGAGGTTATTTTTACCTCATCACAAGGTATCATTTTTCATGTTGCATATTATATGTTTCATGTTTCATGTCCATGTGTCATTTTTTCATCATTTGATTTAATTACCTAAAAGGGGTTTGACCAAGGCAAACCCCTATTCCCTAACAATCAACAAGTTTTTCTCCTCTCTCTTTGTGTGATTGTAGATCTAGGTGCTTTGAAGACTTGAGGATCATTGAAGATTAGGATAAAAAATTGTTGGAGTTGTCTCGCCATTTGCAAGGTCATAATCTTCACTAAAAGGTCATCTGCATCCTCAAAATCAGGGTTTCGGATCAGGGAACCTGGAAGAGAAGATTGAGCAAACTGAGAATAGTAGATTCAAACTTTGAATTTCTAGAAAATCCAAATTGGACTCATTCACCACAAGTGGTGAATGAGTCCTACTTTAGGTGTGTTCCAAAGATCTTTGAAGATTTGGATACCCTTTTGGTTGAAACTTATTGCTATGCAGAGACCCAGAGCTGCGACTGATTTTCCCAAAATGGCGAATGAGTCCCACTAGGCCAAAAAATCAAGTTTTTCAAGATTTTAGATCTCTCTTCCATCTCTTGCAAGTTCCTAGGTGAACACTTTCTATTTTATAGCTTTTTGTTTTTCTTTGTTTGCATTTCTAAGTCATTTAGTAAAGCATTGCATGAAACTAGGTTTTGCATTTCATCTTGCATGTCATACATTTTTCCAAGCCCTAGCTTGCTGGTGAACCCCTCTTGTAATTTGAAATCATATCCTAGGATACCTTATTGTCATATCTCTTACCTTTATTCCACTCTTGGGTTGAGATCTCTAGGGCATCCTTGAATGTTAGTTGGATAATAGTGATTTTCTATGTCCAAAACCATAAAGCATCCATTTTTCAACTAATGAAAAGGATTAGATGATTTTGGGTCCTTTTGTTGGAGTGAAATCCTTTTATATAAATTGAACTAAGATGCAGTAATGGGAGTTTTATCAAACATGTTCAAGCTAAAACAATAATCAAAGACCAATGTAGATGCCAAATCCTAGCAAATTAATAGTAATGCAATATTTCAAACCCTTGTACAATCAAACTTAGAGTCCCAAATAGAAAAGTGAAACTCTCATAATGCTGGTATACATCACCAAATGCAACATAAGTCAAATCATTGTATCAGGAACAAGAAACCCTCACAAATTACCTATTTTAGCTTTGCAAATGATCTAAAAATGCCTTCTAATTAGCCAATACAAAAAATATATTAAATTCACTTGAAAATATTAATCAATCCAAAGTTCCACAAGCTGAATTATTCAATAGATTACTATAGAAAAGCTATAGCAATCTGAAAATGACTTCAAATCACTATATTAACACTATACCAAGCTGAAAATGACTTCGAATCACACCATGAGACAAGGAGGGGAAGCAAGGAAGATGATAGGTATATTGGTCAAGAAGGATAACCGTCAAAGGGATAAAGGAGGGTAGATTTAAAGGAAAAAAATTGTATCACTAATACAAATATCTAAGCATCAGTGGCCATGAGATAATGAGGGGCAGCAATGAAGATGACATGTAGCAGGGAGAACAAAATCAAAGCAATAACATTCGTTAAACTATGTTAGTAGTCAAAGGGTAGATAAATCATGGCGAAGTGAAGGCTGTGTTATTTCTTATGCATAGTAATATGCATATAGTGGATAGTCATGTGTTGAGAAGGGTACCCTAATACTCTTTCAACCACTAACATAGTCTAACTATCAACTGCAATATATGAGTTAGAATGAAGATGAGGTATAAATCTATGAAAGAATGTGATTTAAAAAATTTAAACTTTAAAATATATGTGCTTTACAAACTAGAAAACAATGATCAATAACACGACTTTACAAATTCAATGTGCATACTTATAAATCAATCTAACGAACCATTCGGGTCTGCTCTACTCTTTATTGTGTCAAGTATTGCCTCATGGTCAGACTCACACACCTTCCACAAGTTCTTGTTCATAGGTTTGCCCAAATATTTGATCAAATGAACATTGGCTGCCACGACAAGGTTGGAGTAGTGAAGAATCTTTCAATGCATGTCGAAGTCCTCAAACAACCAAAATGGAGAATTCTTAAATGGGTACCTTCTAATCCATGTTCTAGTAACAACCAACGAACCTATAGGATATTCTATTTTTTCTCCATCTATAACTGGAGCCTCCAATTTCTTTTAGACCTTGATACAATGACACAAGTAATAATGTGTTCCCTCTTCACTGTCTTCTAATTCATAAACATTCCCTACATTGATATGTTCATCCAGTTAAATGTATTTAATGAACATCCTAATAAAACTACAAAGTAAGATAAAAATAGGAATTTTGTATTAACTATGCAAGAAGATATATTACCTTGTTCTATTAGATTTGATACATGGTCAAAGTCAAAAAATTCTTTCATCTCCATGATTTGTAGAGTCGACAAGAGTTGATATGTGTCAAGTGGGGTTATAATTCTTAAAGACCAATCATCAACTCACCCTTTTGAGTCACAATAATTCAATGTTTCAAATGTACATGCAGAAAAAAAGCATGCCATCTTTCGTGTATGGATAGTCCATGTACCTACATTGGAGCTTTTAAAAGAGTGTAGCTTACTTGATCTTTTCATTGTATAATAGTCTCATATTTTGCAATGTTAGTATCATCTAGTAACCAAAAATATATACAAACTAAATAATTACCTTCATTACCTAGACCCATAGCATGATTGCACCACTAGACAATTGATTTTGCATTTGTCAACTTTGGATTGTCTTTGTACTTTAACTCTTCTTGGGCTAAGGATCTTTTGATACATGCACCTGTGCCATCATGCTCCCCCTTTCCATGCTCAACCTCTAAGAAATTCAATATATGCTGAACACCACTGATCATATGCATCCTTCTCAACTAGTAAATTTTTTTGGATTTCTTGAACTGTGATGTACAATTATCTGACCATATGATATGCTGACTGAATGATATGGACTTGCTAGCCAAATCAACATAGAACATCTCAAAGAAACCTTGCACAAACTCTATAGAATGTGTGTGATCATCATTAATGTAAAACTGATACTCCCTCAATACTTTCTTGTTATCCTATGTACTATCATTTGCATGAATGAATGCTATATGCATAAATATAGCAACCTATGTGGAGTTGTATTATTGTGATTGCAACTCGTTCTATGGCTATAGTGTGTAGTTCTCTATGAAGTCGACAACTGAAATGATGCTATGAAATGGAAATGTGTCCTTGCATAACTTGAGCTACGAGTCCAACCATCGAGCTTTATGGGTATTCCTTGCATACTAATAGACCACATGATCACAAAAAAATCCCATAAATTGATACACTGGAATCTTATCATTGATCAATTCACACTTTTTTGCTTCTTTCTCATCTTTTAGACTGTAGGCCACTGTCTTGTATTTTCCAAATTCCACAATTTAGTTTCCAACTTCATGTGTACTATCCATGTGTTGGAAAATTGGAAAATGTTGCATGCCACCATAATGAACACATGTGCCATCTAAACATGATTTCCTATTAAAAACAATTGAACATACACTCTTTCACATAAAATTTAGATAAGAAATCCCTTGAATATCTAGGTGGAGGCCTTATGCTACATTCCTAAAAAAAATTGTTAGTATGCATATCTACACATATACGTTGATAAGAATCATAACTCAATATGCACTCTACAACAACAAGTAGTGAGTGTGTGATTTATTTTTACATAAAATGGATTTAGCATTTCAAAAAACCTTTGATATATTTTAACTTGAGGATACACCTCTACAAATTTAGCAAAAAAATGGGTTTGAGTGGTATCCAAAAATTTTTTTGGATGTGGCTCACGAATTTGACTACCAATTCTCCTTTTTATAACATCTCTTTGATTGGGAGAGACCCTTGTTTTAATCTTCCAAAAATCTTGTATTAGAGATCTCAAGGCTTGAACAATTTCTTTATCTTTCTATGGTAGTCTACTCGAGAATGCCCATAACTCATTGTTATTTGGATCCTCCAATATTTCATGCCTTCTTTTGGCTCTCATTAGAGATGATCTACTTATTTTCAAATATTTACTCATCTTTGAAAGGATCATCTTATTCTTGGTTTGACTACTTACCAATGTTAATGTCATCACACGTCGCATGTGGAAAACTATCTTTTGTGCATGAGGTAGAACCCATGCTCTCATATGCACTAATCAGATTCTTTACAATGAATTTCTCACTTGAGTCATTTGATGTTCTTAGCCGAATAATCTTCATAGTGGGCCTAAAATTGAGTTTCCTCATCATTTCAACAAATAGTTGGCATCTTCCATCCTCACTTAGCTCAAAAAATAATCTCCATATCCTCTTCGCATATCTTTGACATGTGCATTTTGGATCAATATCAATCAAATATTTTGGTTTTCTATGAAAAAATCTAGGAGGGGTTCTCAAAGGTAAAGTTGTGTCAACATTAGGAATGTCAACAAAATTAGGGATAGATGGTATACCTTCAATCAGATATGAAATTGATGATTTACCTTGAGATTAAAATGTAAATGATGTTGTACCTCCAACTTGAGATGTGGTATGTGGAGTTTCATCAAGTAGATATGTGTTTGTTCTTGTACTTTCAAAACCACATGTTGATGGTGTGTCTTCAACTGGAGATGTGATTGCTGATGTACTTTGAACATGACATATTGTATATGGTGTGCATTGACAATCACTTTTTGTTGATGATGTGCCCCCAAATTTATCTCATTAAATGAATATTTCTCATGTGTGTTCTTTGTGATTCCAACTCAACATCTCTCTAAGATTACATGGGAGTTTCTTCTTCTATAGGGTTCAATTTCTTTTCTTCACGAATTTTCCTCTTTCTTTCTTTTGTCCTTGCATTTTTGGCTTCATGTTTATTTGGTGTTAGAGGCTTTGCACATTTCCATGTGCCATGATGTTCAATGCTAAATGTTCACAAAAACAAAAAGAATAAAAAGTAAGTAATGCTCAATAATACAAAAAAATGACAAATATGGCCTCATATAATTAAATTTCATCTATAAACTTCAAAATTTACACCAAGAGCATACTCTTTCATGAAGGGCAGAAAAAATACTCTTTGAAAAAGGGCAGAAAAAATACTCTTTCACGAAGGGCAGTAAAAATACTCTTCCAACAAGTAAGTCCTATATAATTTAATTATGTTAAAAATTCTATCATGGATCAAATATAGTCATAAATGAAGCTAAGAAATACTATCATGGAACAAATATAGTCATAAAGGAATCTAGGAAATGGTGATAGTGGAAATTAGATGATTGTCCTAAAATACAAGGCTCATTACAACTATCATAAGAAATGAGACTTCCATAAACCATTGGAGGCAAGTTTGTCATTGTTAAATTCAGTCACAATACCAAAAGAATCATTTATAAAAGTATTGGGAGATTATCACTATCCTAGCTAGCATAAGGGTTATCATTCATCATTCATAAGATTGTGTCATATAATAATATCATGAATAAAAAGTGAGAGGAATATTGCCACATCAAGGGATTGTTCTAAATTCAACAAGAGAAATCATAAATGATATCCACTACATCAAAACTATCCGGATTACATGGAACATTGTCATAAAAGTAAAGAAATGAAATCAATCTATTATCTATCACTTCACTATGGTCATCTCAGCAAGGTGGATAGACAATCATTGTTAATATATGGTAGTAGCATGACACACCGAAAAAATCTCATAGTGCTGCCAATGCTATGCAATCAGTGATAATTTACATGCCTACAACACTCAATTTTTTTTATTGTTCTACCCATGTTCAATCCCTCAAGTATACATGCCTACAATGTTAGTGTAATTAATTATTTATTACACTAGCATAAGTTAACTTAGGTCTTTTATTTATTTAATTAAGTCCTAGGTTGTATAATTAGAAAATCATAAATAATGGGGTAATTACCCTTTCCATGTTTGTAGGAGATAAGATTCCTTCTAGAAATCATCTAGAACTTATCTCTATCTCATCATCATTCCCTAGGTAGGTTGTTAGGGTTTACATGTTGTCACATGTTGTGTGATTAAGACACTTGGAAACATCTTAGTGCAATTAGGGCATATGTACACTTGTAACATATCTCATATCTCATAATAGAATCTCTATTTGAATGCCATTGTTGCAACACTTTCTATGTGGGTGAATATTTTCTTGGCAAAGGTCCTCCATTGAAGACTATAACTTCATTAGGGACATTGTGACTCCATCATTTTCAACATGGTATCATAGCTTTTCAAGTGAAAGTTCATCGCAGGATCAAGGAATTTGGCTTGTGAGATTCTTTGTAGGCTTGAGGGTTTTTCTTTGCAGGCTAGTGGGTTCTACCCAGGGACCAAGCTATTTTCTAGTGTAGATCAAGCTCTCTCCGACCCCTATATTACACTTAGAAGGCACCAAAACCTATAGATCACTTTCCCATTCACCAAAATCGAAGATATTTCACTAAGAGCCATTTGAGTCTGTCACTGGCCAGAATCTCATCGTTGATGTCCTTTCTCAGCCCTCATCCGATGCCCTCACTGATAGCTCCCTGCTTGCTAAAGACTCCATGCTTAGTCCCCATTGCGGTCACCTAGAAAACTATGCGCTCTGCTTCCTTTTGAGCAGTGGCATCCTCCAAACCAGTCATGCCACTAGGTCTCCACCTGCTCCTTACTCTGATAGTGCTTCCTAGTGGAGATTTTTTTTTTCCTCAATGACGACCACAGTCACATCAGTGATAAAGGGCTAGAGTTTTCTAGCCTTTGGGGCTATTTTTTTGCCCTTGTTTATCTTGTGCACTCTCATACCAATAGTGATCTTCTGAGGGCCGTAACTTATGCATACAATCTTGAAATCCAACAAACAAGATACCATTGGAAAGGTGTTGAAGTCTACTTTCCAGTGTTTCTCTTTGATTTTTAGTATTCTTATACCATCAAAAGTTCTAGTCAATTGAATTGAACCCTAGTTTGGACTTGGAGGGTGATATATCCTATTTAGTTTGTCAAAAATCTACCATTCCAGTAACATCAGGGAGGTATTCCAGTATATTTTTCATTAGTCCTTTCATTTCTTTCATATTTAGCACCAAGTGATTTTCTTTGGTAGTTTATCACTTTGAGAATTTTTTGTCATCACTTGGATATCCTGGTTTTTGGAGGAAGTTTTTTTTCATCAAGGGGCTTCAATTGAGTTGCAATTTGAAATATCATCAAATTCTAAGCATTTCTTTTCAGATATATTTTATCTTGTACATTGGTTCTTTCTCTAATGGCCGATACAAGTTTTGAAATCCTGATACCCCACAACTATCACACGTGGAAAGGAAGCATGCAATATCTCCTCTAGTCAAAAGGCCTATGGTCAACATTGAATGAGAATCAAAGACATTTGACTAGAGAGTATGAGAAGTTTCAGCATCGCATCAAGTGTGAGGAGGCCATGGGACTAATATCTCTTCATGTCTCCAATTCCTTGTTTTTCCACATTGAGGGGTACTCCACTCCAAAGGAGGTATGGGATAAGCTCAAAGACTTGTTTGGTTCTATCGGTGATGTTCATGCACTATAATTAGAGTCAGAACTAACTTCACTCTTAGTTGATACATTTCCCTCCATATAAGACTATTTGGTGAAATTCAAGTCTTTGAGGACATAGCTATCAAGGTGTGGTAAAGAAAAAATAGAAAAGGAATGAATTTTCATGATCTTGTCCAAGTTGAAAGGCCCATTTTCATATTTTTCTACTTCCTTTTACTCTACCATGGATGGTCTAGGAGACAGTTTTGTGATGCCTTCCTTTGAGACTTTTTGTGAGTGATTGAAAAGGGAATAGTCCAAACTCAACCAAGTTGATTCATCTTCAAAGTATCATGCTCTTGTTGCAGCACCATCCAGAGGGAAACAAAAGAATAAAGGAAATTCTAAGACATGATCCAATGAATCATCACATCAAAAGGAAGAAAGGCATAAGAAGGAGAGGCCCAAATGCAATTTTTGTAATGGGCTTCGACATCGTGATGGGACATGTTTCAAGAAGGAGATTCATGAGCTGAGATAGATTCTATAGGATCACAACATCACTCTTCCTTCTTCTTTTGTCAAGTTACACCAATCTTCTTTACATGAAGAGTCCTCTTCAAGCATTGTAGGAATTTCCAGTACAACTGATATTCATGGCAAGGGACATGCTTTGATCACTACGCTAGTTGATAGATAGGAAGGATGGGTCATTGACTCAGGTGCTTCTTGACATGTCACCTATTCTCGAGATCATATCCTTTGGGATACCATGAGACCTCCAAATTTTGATAGGATGTTCATAGAAAATGCTGACATTGTTCATGTAGCTACTCTTTGTGATGTCACTTTGGATGGGGGGCATTTGCACGATGTTGCTTATATTCCCCAAA
This sequence comes from Sequoiadendron giganteum, assembly GCA_007115665.2. Lineage (NCBI taxonomy): Eukaryota > Viridiplantae > Streptophyta > Pinopsida > Cupressales > Cupressaceae > Sequoiadendron > Sequoiadendron giganteum. The sequence goes on from CM021107.1 coordinate 488,825,605, forward strand.
TGGCTCAAAATCTACTTTTTATTTATTAGCTTGCACATGAGGGTCTAAAGATTGAATTTACATCCAATTTAGCTATCATTAGGGATCAGTTTGATACACTCATTGCCTATGGTGTTTCTCCAAGTTTTGGGATTTTGATCAACCAATTCCTAATTCTTCAGATTCCAGGTAGGAAGCAATTCTCCTCCTCCTCGCTAGGGTTTTGGTGGTTGGATTGAATTGGCTCTTCTTTAGGCACCATATTCTTCATCACCTACCTCTCCATTGAGATTTGGTTCAATAGAGCAGGGTTCATTTATCTCTTCAGACTTGTGGCATCTAGATGGGTTCACGATAGGTCTTGCTGACTTGGCTTCTCATTTCTCCATAGGCTTTCAAGACATTATTGAGGGGACCACTCTCCTTTATGGGGGGGATATCTAGTTGTTGAATAGTCCTGATAAATGAGAGGGGGCGCTGAATCAATTATCCCAAAACACTTTTCTTATCTTTAATCAATCTAGAGCAATCCTAAACCAATCATATATTAATTAAAACAAATACGAACATGAAAGAATTTAACAAAACCATGCACAATGAACACAAGAATTTACGTGGAAACCCAAGATGGGAAAAACCACAGAGAATGCTAATTCTCAATTATAAAGCACCAATTAAGGTGACACCAGTTAAGGTGATTTTTACAAGGGCTCATTTAAAAAATGCTCACTACAGGTATGAATCACTTCCAGTCGGCTCAATATCGGTGGTCTCACTATTTGATTAGTACAAAAATCACTGATTACAAAAATGGGCAAAACATGAATTGATGAAGTTGCATCCACATATTCATGAATTCAGTTTTGGTTAGGAGCACAATATCTAATTGCAATAGATCCGATGAAGACTCTTCTATGCACCTTCCTTGCACAACCTCTACAATACAAATTTCTTCTTCTTGACACTTGTCTTAACTTCCTTCCTTGTTTCTTGTTACACAACCTTTCACACCCTTATCATTGTTCGCACATACTGCACTTTTTTTTTTCAGATACACAAGATATGTTCCATATATATGTATACATACACACCCAAAGAAAAAAATGATTTGGCCTAGCAAAACATGTTGGCTTGAAGAACAAACTTGAAATATTCAATAAGGCTTGGCATGCTAGCACTAGACCCAAAAGATAGGTTTCACATAAAGATCTTCTTACCACATTACACTAAGACCCATAAATAGGTCATACATAAGATAAGTTCATTACTTAGCATGATTACCAAAATGAGATATATTCCAGAGTCGATGGGAACACCACAACTAAGACCAAATCTTGATCAACATCTATTGATAGGACCACCACAACCAAGACCAAATCTTGATCATCATCAATTTCAATGCCGACCAGAGAAATGCAATTAGACATACCAAAACTTGTAACATGCTACATGAATGTCCGGATAACAAGGATACCCGAAATAAGCTTTAGGCACAACAATCGGTAACAAAAATATTTGTCTTCAATATTTTGCATTAACTGTCTTCCATGGCTGTCCCAAAAAGAAATATTTCCATATCTAGATTGAGGATACCATCCACACTACACAAAATTATAGGATAGATCATTTCTGTATATCATCTGGAGCACAACCTTTCAGATCCTAGGTTTTGACATCGATGAAAACAATGCCACATCAACAAATTCTCAACAATCTCCCCCTTTGGCATTGATATAAAAACAACAAAATCTCAAAACAATAAAACATGCAAAATAAAATACTCCAAGTGCTCCCCCTTTATCAAGAAATCCAACTCTTCAATTTATCTTTTTGTTTATGTTTTTATCTTCATTTTGTCCCCCTTTTTCCATCAAAGGAAAAGAGCCAAGTAAGAACATTCAAAAACTTAAGTAAAAATAAAACTTTTCACATGAATTTTTTTCTTGTACCTTTCTCTCATAATTCGAAGAATCTTCTTCCAAGCTTACACTATAGAAACCATTCTTGCACACACACTTTCTTATAGAGCCAACATCCCAAATGAACATGACCAGTTCAAGGACATGCATTGTTGTTCACAATCCTCTACATCAAAAAGTATCTGGGAGAGATGGTCCAATCAGACCTCAAAAATTTCTTTAACCAATCAGATGGTTTTAACCAAATATTCCCTCCGTCTCTCAGTAGACAATAACTCAACTTGAAACTCACAAACTCTTATTCTCTATTTTCCATCTTTATCTTTGAAGAAGTCAAAGCACTTCCCAATATCATTTAATTCAGATTCAATAGCTTCAATTTTGTTTCTAAAATTATCAACAACATACCACCAAAGATAGTATTTGTAGATGTTAGACATCTCCTTAAGGCATTCTCTTGTCTCATTAATGGGTTTGAATAACTTATGTTTTCTTGTGACACACTTTCTTTCAATTATAGCTTGGAATTTATCTCCTTCATATTTTTCCTGCAATAAAATTTCTTCAACAACTTCTACCAGATCAACCAATAATGATTCAAAATCAATAGAAACAATAATACCCTTTTTGAGCAGATAATCAACCAAGGAAACTTTTATTATAGGCCTTCTGACTGAAGGCATTCTCTTGTCTCATTAATGGGTTTGAATAACTTATGTTTTCTTGTGACACACTTTCTTTCAATTATAACTTGGAATTTATCTCCTTCATATTTTTCCTGCATTAAAATTTCTTCAACAACTTCTACTAGATCAACCAATAACGATTCAAAAGCAATAGAAACAATAATACCCTTTTTGAGCAAATAATCAACCAAGGAAACTTTTATTATAGGCCTTCTGACCGAAGAGCAGGCATTCCACATTTCACCAATCATTTTCATATCACCTTCATCTAACACAAAATAAACTTCATCTATATCGGACAAAGACTCTTCTTCCTTCTCCTTCTCTTCTGAAATAGTGATGAAATCCTTTGTGTTAATTTTCTTCCTTTTAGGTTCTGAAGGGGAACCACTAATGACAACCTCTAATTGCCTCTTACCGGAGGATGAACCCTCCTCAAAATAACTGATAGGTGTAGAACTAGACACTATCACACCGGAGCACAGATTCATCTGCAAGGATGAGAACTAAACTTTGCATGCATTTTATTTATCTTCCATACATCCCAAATATCTATAAAATTTCTTTCCAACAAGGATGCCAAAATTCCACTTAATATTTTCTTTTGACGATAAATAATTAAAAAAATAGGACACTAAAAATATGAGCAGAGAACCAAACCGAAAGGGATAACTCTCAACCAAAGACATTCTGACATTCTCAATTAGGTTTTCCATTACCAAGCTACATAAGTCAAACTGTTGATTTTCCTTCACCATATTATGTGCAAGATATACAAGAATAGTAGATGTAGAACCTTCACGATTTATGAAATAGATTTTGTATGAGATACCATAAGCAACATACCTTACTACAGTATCAAAAATTGTATTTATTAGTAGAGCTCAAGGGTCTTTATCTATATAAGTAAGTTCCTCCACATCTTTGTATTTCACTATTTTCTTCCCATGGAGGTCACCAACTCTGCACAATCCAGTAATAGATTTAATGGCTTCCTTAGTGATTGGATAAGGTTTGTCCAAAATGATGCAACCATCCTTGAAATGAATCAATAGGAACAAGATAGATTCTTTGTCGACAAACTAGGGGAATTCTCCCCATAAATACATACCTATGGTACTCACATTATGTAATTCATCAACCTTCAACCCTAGCTCCATTTCCTTCATCTTCTGATCAAATTCGTCTAATTCTACTCCCTTCAACTTCAATGAAATACCGCCACTTGATTCACTGCCAATCAACACGGATTCCATTGTCATGCTTAGCTTCCTCAATATTTTATCACTCAATGAAAAAATATTCTTCTTCTTTGCAAACTATGATAGATGAATTGAAACTCCATATTTTATCCTTAATTTCTCATGATGACTTCACCACAAAAATGTTCATCAATGATACCAACAATTTTACTTCACTTTTCAATCAGCCAAATTAAGCTTCATCATGCAACATCACCCAGATGCAGCTTAGTCATGAAAAAAACACATCAATCTTACTTTAGAGAGGGGGAACCATTAGGATATGCATTGAAAAACTCCCCATGAGCCAAGGTAGTAGGCTCATATTTTGGAAGAGCTTGTACCGAGATCTGGTACCACAAAAGAGTTATCCACACTCATTTACTTTTTCTTCCGAACCATGACTGTCTTCTTCTTGGATTCAACTGATTCTGCAACCTCCTTTTTGCTTTCAGTCTTTTCTAGAGCAACATATCTACATGTGTTAGCATAATTTCTAGATTCATTGCACTTGTAACATCTTTTCCTTGACTTAACTGAGTGAACCCTGGATCTACATTGATTAGCTTTGCGACCATAACCATGGAATAAGTAGCAATAACCATGAAAGGGATTATTCATTCCATTCCTTCTAGCCAGATTAGATAATTGACTTCTACAATGACTTTCTTTATGACCAAACTTGTGATAGTTAAAGCATTCAATACCCGGGTCCATCTTGCTTCTACCCTCTACAACCTTATGTCCAAATTTTTTCCATAGAAAACTATTTCCATTAAATGATAAGTACCTTTGAGAATTTGGTTGCCTCATCAAAGGTATTTTTGTTGATGTTCTAGAGTTCCATACCTTTCTTGTTACAATAGATCTTGTTTCAACTTCAACTACTTTTTCTTTACCCTTAGTATCTTGGTTCGAGCTTTCCCTAGAGAAGCCAAGTCCTCCCTTATCCTTGTGAAAATTTTGTAGGGATAAAAGTTGATCTAGAATCATGCTACTTTCACATACTCTTGCTTCTAATTTAAGCCTTCTTAACTCTTGATCTAACTTCTCATTTTATTCCAATTTCTCTTTGATGGTATCTTTGATTTTTTCTTCAGTCTTCTTCCATTCTTCTATTTTATGTTTGATGGTATCTTTGAGATTTTATTTAGTCTCCTTCCATTCTTCCTTTTTATATTTGATGGTATCTTTGAGACTTTATTCTATCTTCTTTTATTCATCAAACCAAAGCTTTAGATTTATAACACTTTCCTTTGACTCCTTTAGTTCCCCACTCACCTCTTTGTGTCTTGCTTTGAATTTCTAGATTTGCTCCCTTAGATTTAAGATGAAAGCATTTGCCTCCTTTATTTTTTATTTAAATTCCATATTTTCAGATTATGCACTTTCCATATCACTTAATGACCCACCAAAAATGAAATAGGGGAAAGAGGATTCCCCAATAGACCCCTAGGGTTTTCTACCTAGGAGCTGGTTGGTACAATGCCTCTTTCGTGCTAAGTATTCTTGGTGTTCATTCAAGATTAGGGGTAGATGATGGAGGGGTGTGAATGTGTGTGGAATTTAATGATCTAAATGCAAAAAACTGAAAAATAAATGATTTATTGATGGTAGTTCTAAGAAATGCAAAGTGTTGGAAAACACAATGTTGTATGCAAACATGTATAAAATGGCGTAGAAATGTGAACTAAACTAAATAGAAAAATATAAAATTGGATGTGTGGACCTGGAGGATAAAAAGGGATGGCATGAAGGTCTGGAATCTTGGTAAAATGGTTGCAGAAGATGACTGGGACACTTGTGCCAATCTGGGCGACTTAGTCTCAGATTAGAAAAAATTGCTCCGAAGCCCGTTTCTACCAAAAGGGTATCTAAATCCACATAAATATTTGAAACACATGTGTAGTGGGAGTAATCACCAATAATGGTGACTCAGTCCACTTTGGATTTTCTACAAGTCCGAAAGTGGAATCCAAAGCCCTCAGTCTACACTTTGGTTCTTCACAGGTGTCCGCTTCTGAAACTCTGGTTTTCAACACTGTAAGAGACTTTTTGTGTAGATCTTGACCTAATAAACAAGGAGGTGTCTTCAACAATATTTCAATCCATTCTTCAATGATCTCCAAGATACCTAAATCTACAAAGACACAAAGAGAGCAAGAGAAATGTTGGATGTTAGGGATTGGGGGTTTGCCTTGGTCAAACCCCTATTAGATAATTAAATCGAATGAAGCAAAAATATAATGAAGCATGAAATATGAGATAATGGAACTAGTACGTTGATTTTCTACAAAATTGGTTGAAGATTCAACCCTGACAACTTTGGATAGATGCCTTGATGATTTCGAATTATCAAACCGTAGCTTTCTTGAGAAGAGTGATGGATGAGTGAATGCATGAATTAGGGTGAAAATGAGGGGAAAACCCTTTATTTATACATGATGTGCCCTAATTTCCCAAAGATACCTCATCATGGGCTAACCTTAGGGTTTAGGAGACAAAATCCTGCAAGAATTTTGAGTTTAACTTGATTTTTATGCCAAAAGGGACTAAGTCATCCAAGTTGGTGACTTAGTCCACTTGGGAAAATTGAGTGGATGTCGAGAATTAATAGGTGGTTAATGATTTTTTCGGGATTACCTTCCAAAACACACTAAAGTAGGACCTATAAGTGTATTAAGGGGTCATTATGTCATAAGAAAGGGTTGATTTGTTCATGACAAGCCTAGGAAAGTGTGAGGGTTGGTTACAACACCTTACAACACTTTGAAACAAGGCTTGGAAAGGGGTAAAAACGGGTCCAAAATCCATAGGAAAGGCCCAAATGAGTGAAAAGTGTCAAGGCTACACTTTTTTGTGACACACTTAATATTGACTTCAATTCTTCCTCAAAGTAATAATCTCTTGCCATATGTTCAAACTACCAATATCTCCCTCAAGCGATTAAGATCTGATACAAATTGTTAAATAGTCCTAATAACTAAGAGGGGGGGGGGGGGTGAATCAGTTATCCCAAAACAATTTTATTTTCTTTAATCAATTTGGAGCAATCTTAAACCAATCATATATTAATTAAAATATATATGAACATGCAAGCACTTAACAACACCATGCACAATGAACACCAAAATTTACATGGAAAAACCACGAAGAATGATAATTCTCAATTATAAAGCATCGACTAAGTTGATTTTTTCAAGGGCTCACTGCCAAAATGCTCACTACAGGTAAGGCTCACTGTTGGTGGGATCACTATCTAATTAATACAAAAATCACTGATTACAAAAATGGAAAAAACTTGAACTGATGAAGTTGCATCTACATATGCATGAATTTAGTTCTGGTTAGGAGAACAATATCCGACTGTAGTAGATCAAGTGAAGAATATTCTAAACACCTTCCTTGCACAACCTCTACAATATAGATTTCTTCTTCCTAAGAATTTCCTTCGCTTCCTTCCTTGTTTCTTATTTCACAACCTTTCACACCCTTATCAATTTTCACACATGCCACACTTCTTTTTTGTCGGATACACAAGAGATGTTCCATATATATGTATCTATACACACCCAAAGAAAAAAATGAGTTACCCTAGCAAAACATGTCATCTTGAAGGACAAACTTGAAATATTCAATAAGGCTTGGCACACTAGCACCAGACCCAAAAGATAGGTCGTACATAAAGAACTTCTTACCACATTACATTGGGACCCATAAATAGGTCATACACAAGATAAGTTCATTGCTTAGCATGATTACCAAAATGAGATATATTCCAGAGCCGATGGGAACACCACAACCAAGACCAAATCTTGATCAAAATAAATTTATAGGAATGCCACAACCAAGACCAAATCTTGATCATAATCAATTTTAGTACCGATCGAAGAAATGTAATTAGACGTACCAAAATTTGTAACATGCTACATGAATGTCTGGATAGCAAGGATACCCAGAATAAACTTTAGGCACAACAGTTGGTAACAAAAATATTTGTCTTCAATATTCTACATTAATTATCTTCCACGACTATCCCAAAAATAAATACTGCCATATCCGGATCGAGGATAACATCCACACTACACAACATTATAGGATAGATCATGTATGTATATCATTTAGAGTACAACCTTTTTGGTTCCTAGGTTGTGACATCAGCGACAACAATGCCATATCAACAAATTCTCAACACTAGTCTCATTTTTTTTTTCATATTTTGTAATTTTGTGATGGTTGTAGTCCTTGGGGGGTAGATGTTGAGTCATCCAATCATCACTTTTCCATCACTTTTCTACTTTTTTATCTCCTTTTTCGAGAGGGTTTTTCTTGCCACTGGGTTTTCCCCTTTACTCCATTTTTGGGAGATTAGTTGCATTTCATATAATTTTTAAATGGGTACCTAATATGGCCATCATGTAGCCGGGATCCATCATCCATTGCATAATCCTAACATAATAATTTCCTCCCTAAGTTGTACTTATGGGGGGTGTTAGTGTAATTAATTATTTATTACACTAGCATAAGTTAACTTAGGTCTTTTATTTATTTAATTAAGTCCTAGGTTGCATTATTAGAAAATCATTAATAATGGGGTAATTACAATTTCCATGTTTGTAGGAGATAAAATTCCTTCTAGAAATCATCTAGAACTTATCTCTATCTCGTCATCATTCCCTAGGTAGGTTGTTAGGGTTTACATGTTGTCACATGTTGTGTGATTACGATAATTGGCAACATCTTAGTGCATTCTAGGTTTCTCTCTTTCCTATTTAATTAGGGCATATGTACACTTGTAACATATCTCATATCTCATAATAGAATCTATATTTGAATGCCATTGTTGCAACACTTTCTGTGTGGGTGAATATTTTCCTAGCAAAGGTCCTCCATTGAAGACTGTAGCTTCATTAGGGACATTGTGACTCCATCATCTTCAACATACAAAACCCACAAATATATTTCAAAGTTCCACCCAAGCTATCAATTTTGTACTTTACTTTGCTTTACCCCTACTTGCTCATTTCAGTGGAACAAAGCTGAAATCTTGAAGCTATTTTTTTTTTGACATATGTTTACAACCAATAAATTGTTTCCTTCAATTTGTACATGCTACTCATATTGCTAGAAGTGCAAAACTCTCATGCAATAAGTATTTCACTATCCTTTCTTACTTTCAAGCAAGTGGACATGCCTAATTTTTATCAATTTTCAAGAAATGTGAAGGATGCAATTTCTCATCCCCTCATACATTTCCCTCTTGCTTCTCCTTTCATATTTTCTAAGTAGGCTTGTTTATCATGCTTACTCTCAGTGAGTGCAACATACGGCTTGCTTTCTCTACATGTGAGGTTAACAACTTGAACACTACTCAATCTGTAGGAAAAACTTAGATTTTTAATCAAATGCTCACACAAATGGAAGTGTCACATCCCTCTAAGGTACCCATTTTAACTTGTTGTAGATAGGTCTTAATCATGCTTCTAAAGTAAAGGAGGTTGAATTGGAAGTTTTTTTACCTATGTCATGTGTTGTTGCAACTAGTCTTGCAACTGGTATATTAGCATATTGCCTTATAACTAAGTATTTAAAAATTTATTGCTATCAATTTTACTTGTTAAACATGTTTCAAGTGTATGCCCAGTATGGTTTAAGTATTACAAGTTGTGTAAACATGATTGTTGATCATTGTTGACTTGTGCACAAATTACATTGATCAATTCACCATCTATACACAGTTGTGAATTCCATTTTTAAATAAAACTAACCCCTAATCTTCTACCATCCATATGAATAATGGTCTTCCAATAAATTCATAAAAAATTGCATTTAAAATATGCAATGTTTTCGGGGAATGGGAAAGCATTAAATGACTTAAATTTAATAGAAGATGACAAAAGAATCTAATTAAAATGTTTAATCACCATAAGACAATGAATTTATAAAGGGTAGGTGCAAGAATATTATTGACGAAATGGAGTAACATGCAAACAATTAAATACTAGTTAATTAGATGTGAAAGAAGTTTGGTGGGTATTTTTTAAAAAAAGTATAGGAAGAAAATATGATACCACTCAACTCTACTACTTTGGTTGCTATGTTGGTATTTCTTCCATTAGGGAATTGCCAAGAAATGAGGCAGTGTTTTATGCCCTTTTGGAGCTTGTGAATGGGGGAGGATTTTTTTTCTTTTGATATGAAGTGAAACTATTTTGTTGCTATTGTATTTTGAGCGTGGATAGAGGCTAGCCACCATTGTTGAAGGGAAAAAGTCTTTATGAGTTTTTGGGGTTTCATGAGGCACAGGTGTATAAGAAACTTTGATTATACCCTCATTATGAATATAAAATGGAGTGTTTCAAGCAGACTAATATGGAAATATCTTCTTTGAATTTATGATAGGAGAAGGAAGAGAGGTCCTGAAATGAAGGTTATAGAACATGATATGAGTAGTAAGAAATTGCAACCTAAAAGAAAAAGGAAAATGAAAAGCAATTGATCTATGTGACAAGCAAAGGAAAATAATTTTGGGATTTTCAAATCCACCTACATTCTAGCCAATATAGAGTGAATCAATTTGTATGTTTTTAGGTCATTTTCTAAAAATAAAATGAAAAAAACTGAATTCCACTAACCATGATGGAAATGGACCACTATATGCAATGAAAATGGAATGCATAAGCATTTTTTTGTTAGGTTGAAATCCTCTATATAAATTTACATGAATTCATCTAAATTATGTCTTGATTTTTCATTTTTTTGTTCAAACTCTTAAAAGTTTAACTTTTTTATGAAACTTTTGTCTTATTCAATGTTGAATTCTATGTAATACTATTATGATTAATAAAATTAGGAAAGGAATGGTCTACATTGTCAAAGCTAAAAAAACTCAATATAAGCATTTCAATTCTACAAAAATGGATATATCACATGAGATAATCAAATATGCTCTAGAAACTTCAAATTATATTCTTTTACATTGTCTAGCAAGAAAATTGGTGTTAAAAAGGTGATGGAGCATGCATAATATGGTACCAAAAGAATTCAACTTCATAAAAAAGTGTAGAAATAGATAGAGAAAGAGATTTGTGGGCCTATATCACAGGTCAACTCATTTTTTTAACCATTTTTAGAAAAATCCATTTTGGTGCTCACCAAATGGCTTGCATAATAGGTTTCTTACTTATTGAGTGCCAATGTGTGATGTTTTCAACCTTTAATGTGTTCCAAGGGAGAGAGAGAGAAGAGCGGGAGAGACCTAGTAGAGTACCAAGGGATGGAGGGAGAGGTTTAATGAGCTTTAATGATAATGAAAAGGATAAGGGAGAAGAGTGGGAGAGACCACAAGGAGTAGTAATGAGATAATGAGTGAGACATAGAGATGGCTGAGGGATGGAGAGGTAGAGGAGGATTAAACCCTAAAGCCTTAAAACCTATACCCTAGACACTAATCCCTCAACCCTAAACCCTTAAACCTCAAGCCTCAAGCTTCAAGCCTCAAGCCTCAAGCCTCAAGCTTCAAGCCTCAAGCCTCAAGCCTCAACCATCAAAACTCAACCCTTAACCCTCAACCCTCAACCCTCAACCCTCAACCCTAAACCCTTAAACCTCAAGCCTCAAGCTTCAAGCCTCAAGCCGCAAGCCTCAAGCCTCAAGCCTCAAGCCTCAAGCCTCAAGCCTCAACCATCAAAACTCAACCCTTAACCCTCAACCCTCAACCCTCAACCCTCAACCCTCAACCCTCAGCCATTAAACCCTAATCCCTCAATCTTATAACCCTAAAACTTCAACACTCAACTCAAAACCCTAATCATTCAATCCTCAACCCTTAAACCCTCATCCTTCAATCCTCAACCCTTAAACCCTTAAACCCTAATCCCTCTCCTCTATCTATTCTCTCTATCTCTTCTACATCTCCTTCCATGTCTACATATCTTTATCTCCCCTCTCCCTCTCTTTACCTACCTCTCCCTCCATTTCTCTATATATCATAGGTATGCCTCCATCCCTACCTCTTTCACTATCTACTCTCTATCTCTCTCCTCCCTCCCTCTACCTACCTCTCTCTCTCCCACTCTCTCCCTCTCTTCCCCCTCTTTCTCTCTCTCCTCTCTATCTCATAATTCTCTCCCACCCTATCAATATCTCCTCTATATCTCAATACTATCTCTCTCACACACACCTCTATCTCCCCCCTAAATTCCCCTCCCTCCCTCCCTCTCTACCTCTCTCTATCTCTCATCTCCCTTCCTCTCTCTACCTCACTCTCACTCCCCTTATTTTTGTATCTCCTCTTAGTCTCTCTCTTTTTTCCTTCGCTCCCTCCCCCTCTTTCTTTCTCAATTTATCCTTTTCTCTATCTAACCATTCTCTCTCTCTCTCTCTCTCTCACACACACACACAGCTCTACCTCCCTCCATATGTCTCCCTCCCTCCCATTTCTACTTCCCTATATCTATCCTCTCTCTCTTTATCTCCCATCTCCATCTCCTTACCTACTTCTCTCTCCATCAATCTGTATCTCACATATATCCCCCTCCCTCCCTCACTCCCTCCATCTCTCTCTCTCTCCTCTCTAGCTCACAATTCTCTCTCCCTCCTCACTTTCTCCTCTCTATCTCACCACTCTCTCTATCTCTCTCTCTCTCTCCCTCACACACACACCACTATCTCCCTCCCTCCATCCTTCCCTCTGCCAGTTTCTCTCTATATCTCATCTCTCCCTCCCTCTCTCTCCTCACCCTCCCACTCCCCTTCTTCTATCTCTCCTCTCATTCTTTGTTCATTTTTCCCCCTCCCCTCTTTCTCTCCAATCCTCCTTTTATCTATCTCCTCTCTCTCTCTTTTCTTTTTCATGCACTGCACACACACCTCTATCTCCTCTACCTACCTCTCTCTCTCTCTCTCTCCCTCCTCTTTTCTCTCCTCTCTCCTCTATCTCATAATTCTCCTCCCTCCCTCCCTCTCTCCTCTGTATCTCACCACTTTCCATCCTTCCCTCTATCTATCTCACCTATCCTTTTCTACCTCTCCCTCCCTCCAAACCCCCTCCCTCCTCATTTCTTTCTCATTCTCTCCTTAGCTCTCTAATTTTCTCTATCTCACCACACACTCTCTCTCCATATTACTCTCCCTCCCTCCCTCTCTCTACTTCTCTCTATCTCACCACTCTCTCTATATATATTACTCTCACTCCCTCCCTCCCTCCCTCCTATCCCTCCCTCTCTCCTTCCCCCTCTCTACCTAACTCTCCCTACACTCCCTACCACTCTCTCTACCTATCTCTCTCTCCCTCTACCTTCTTTCTATCTTACGCTCTCCTTCCCTTTCTACTCTCTATCTTTCTCTCCCATCCTCTCTCTCTCTCTCTCTCCCCTTAACTCTCTACTCCATATCTCCCTCACTCCCTCCTTTCCTCTCTATATCTCTATATCTCCCCTCTCCCTCTCCTTCTCTTTCTCTCTACTCTCTATCTAACTTCTCTCTCTCCTTACCTCTCTCCCTCCCTACCTCTATCCCTATCTTTTTCTCTCTCTCCCTCTTTGTCTCTATCTCTATACCTATCTCTGTCTATCTTGTCTGTGTCTGTGTCTCTATCTATATCTCTATCTTTGTCTCTCCCTCCCTCCCTCTTTCTTTCTAACTCTCTCCCATATTTCTCCATCACTCTCTCCCTCCCTATGTACCTCTCTCTCTCTCTCTCTCTCTCTCTCTCTCTCTCTCTCTCTCTCTCTCTCTCTCTCTCTCTCTCCTCTTTCTCCCTCTCCCTCCTTCCCTCTCTACTTTCTCTCTCTCCCTCCCCCATCACTCCCTCCCCTCTTTCTCCCTCAATCTATCCTTCCCTCTCCACTTCTCTATCTCTCCCTCCCTATATCTTTCTCTCACTCTCTACTTCTCTCATCTAGAGAGTGGTTTTGGATATCTAGGAGTTATAATGAGATTCTAGTTTTTAGAATATCTTACAAATTTTTAGATAGTCAAATTTTAGTAATCAACATGTCAAATTTCAATAATCAGGAGGTCAAATTTTAGTAATCATCAAGGTTTCATTATTTATCTCTCTCTCCCTCTCTCTATCTCACTCATTTTTTATCCCTTACACTCTAGACCTCTCTCAATATCTCCATCCCTTTATCTGACTCTCTCTCCCTTTAGCTCAAGAACACACACATACACTCTCTCTCTCTCTCTCTCCCTCCCTCCCTCCTCTCTCTCTCTCTCACACACACACACACACACCTCTATCTCCTCCTTACCTCTCCCTCCCTCCCATTTCTACTTCTTTATATCTCTCCTCTCTCTCTATATCTCCTTCCATCTCTAGTTATCTTTATCTCGCCTCTCCCTCTCCTTACCTACCTCTCCCTCCATCACTCTGTATCTCACATATATCCCACTCCCTCCCTCCCTCCCTCCCTCTCTTCCAACTCTTTCTCCCTCTCTTCCCACACACACTCTCTCTCTCTCTCCTCTCTAGCTCACAATTATCTCTCCCTCCCTCTCACTTTCTCCTCTCTATCTCTCTCTCTTCCTCACACACACACACACCACTATCTCCCTCCCTCCCTCCTTCCCTCTAAAAGTTTCTCTCTATCTCTCCTCTCCCTCCCTCCCCTTCTTTCTACCTCTCCTCTCAGTCTTTGTTCCTTTTGTCCCCCCTCCCTCCTCTTTCTCTCTCAATCACTCGTTTTATCTATCTCACTATTCTTTCTCTTTCTCTCTCTTATGCGCGTACACACACATCTCTATATCCCTCTACCTACATCTATCTCTCACTCTCTACCTCCTTTTTCTCTCTCTCTCTCTCCTCTCTATCTCATAATTATCTCTCCCTCCCTCTCACTCTCTCCTCTCTATCTCACCTATCCTTGTCTACCTCTCCCTCCCTCCCAGTTTCTTTATCATTCTCTCCTTACCTCTCTAATTCTCTCTATATCACCACTCTCTCTCTCTCCATATTACTCTCCCTCCCTCTGTCCTTCCATCTCTCTACCTACCTCTCCCTACACTCCATACCACTTTCTCCACCTCTCTCTCTCCCTACCTCCTCTTTCTCTCTTACTCTCTCCTTCCCTCTCCACTATCTCTCTCTCCCACCCTCTCTCTCTACTCTCATTCTTTCTCCCCTTCCTCTCTCCCCTCTTTCTCTCTCTCTCTCTCTCTCACACACACACATACAAACACACTCAACTCTATTGCATCCCTACCTCTCCCTCCCTACCCTCTCTACTTCTCTCTATCTCTCCTCTCTCTACATCTCCTTCCCTCTCTACCTATCTTTATCTCCCCTCTCCCTATATTTACCTACCTCTCCCTCCATAGCTCTATATCTCACCTATGTCTCCCTCCCTACCTCTTTCCATCTCTACTCTCTATCTCTCCTCTCCCTCCCTCTACTTGTCTCTCTCTCTATCTCTCTCTCTTCCTCCCTCCCACCCACATTCCATCTCTACTTATCTCTATCTAATCTATCCCTATATACCTATTTCTCTCTCCCTCCATCCTTTCTTACCTCTCTCAATATCTCCACCTTCCTTCTTCCCTCCCTACTTATCTCTTTGACACATCTCTCTATCACCTCTCTCTCCCTCTCCCTCCCTCCCCCTCTCTCTCCCTCTCTCTCTTCGCTTCCCTCTCTACTCTCTCTATCTCACCTCTCTCCCTCTCTCCCTCTCTCTCCCTCTCCCTCTCTCTCTCCAAACTCTCCCTCCCCCTATTTCTCTCTCATTGTGTCCTTCCCCCTTTCTCTCCCTAAATCCTTAAAATCTAAGGAGGGAAGGAAAGGTTTCTAGGGTGGGAGAGGGGTCGGTGAGACAAGGAGGGAGAGTCATGGAGATAGGGAGAGAGAGAGGGTGGGAGGAATATGCAGTGATTGAGAGAAAAGAGATAGATGGGAAAGAAACAATAATAGAGGGAGAGAGAAGAATAGAGAGATAGGGAGACAAGGATATAGATGGGGGTAAGGATAAAAGGCAACATAGAGAGGGAGATAGGGAGAGAGTTTGGGAGAGGCCTAGAAAGGGGAGAGAGAGAAGAGATGGAGAGTGAAAGGGAATTATAAATAGATGAGTAACAAGTGATGGAGGGAGAGGTACACATGGAGGGAGTGAGAGACATAGAGAGGAGGAAATAAAGAGGTGATTACCTAGAAAGGGGAGGGAGAGGTAAGATGAGAGAAAGAAGAATGAGATGAGAGATAGAGGGGGGAGAGAGGTGGGTAATGAGACAAGGTTTGTGAGACTTAGAGATGGGGAGAGAGAGAAGAAGCAAGAGGTGAGAGATAGAGGGGAGAGAGAGGTGGGTTATGAGACAAGGAGGGAGATACTTGGATATGGGGAGAGAGAGAGGTTGTGAGGGATATGTAGCGATCAAGAGAAGAGAGAGAAATGGGTGAGAAACAATAACAAAGGGAGATAGAAGAAGAGAGAGGTAGAGAGGAAAAAATGGAGATGGGGTTAATGAGGGAAGGAAAGGTATAGAGAGTGGGAGATACCTAGAGAGGGTTGAGAGACAATAGGGTAATTATTGGTTAAGAGGGAAGGAGATAAAGAGGCATTGAAAGGTAAAACTTTGACTATCCATCATAGATCATAAATCATAAAATTTAAGCCTTATAAAAGAGGGGTAGTGAAAGACAAATAGAAAGTAGTGAAGTTGGTGTTTTTTTCAATACATCACCATTTGAAGAGTTCCAAATTTGGCACTCGCCAAATGTTACTTTTCATTTGGAGAGCACCAAATTAGCTACATTGGGAAATAACAATCCTAAGGTTTGGATTTTTCCTTGGGAATCCAACCCAAAGGGTTGGATGACTATTTCATGCCAAGGACATGGTTTTCTGAAAGTGTAACAAAATTTTACATATTTTTGGTTGTGCTAACCATCAGGTTTGCACATCTTTCAATGCAACTTTATAAAAAATCACGATGACGTTAGGTTCTCTCTTAGCTATCTAAATATATATATATATATATATACATTTTAATTATGTTAAGGTTTTCATCCTTAACTTCTCTTGTTAGAGCCTTCACTTTTTTGTCAAAAACCAGTTGATGTGCTAGTTTTGGAATAGATTTTTACTCATTCATAAAGTTTTGAAACAAATTACATTTTTATAAACTAGACTCCATTCTACATGTAATCAAAAAATATTGATTTTTGATTAGTTTAAAAATAAAATAATGGTGAGCATGCTCAAATTTTAGCTTTTCAGGATGTGTCCACTTCAAAAATTCATAAAATTTTATATATTCATTAAAAAATTAGTTGAAACAGCTGGGATAAACTACATGGTGTTGGCTAATTTCACACCATTTAGATTTTTGATATTCTAAAAAAAAATTAACGGAAAAGGGAGGCCACAACAAATGCTATGCAAGTTTTTTTGATAAAAATAAGACCACTTTTTGGAACCCTTAATATTCATTATTTAAAAAAAAAATAGTAGAGCTTAGAAGGTAGACTCTTATCACTTCAACTCTTGTTCTTGTTTCATGTTCAAATTTTGAGCATAACTATCTTCATTTTCTTGTTAACATCAAAATTTGCTGATTTGAAAAAAAAAAGTGGCATCTTAAGAGCCATATTTGTATTACAGGTTGGTGCACACACCCCAGACTATTACTAATTAAAAAAATATCAAGAAACTAAAGATAACAATAAATATTTTTAAACTCTCATAAAAAATAAGTTAAAACTAAAATAACTTGGGAGACCATTCGAAGTCAAATTAGAAGCTGTGAGTTTTTGAATCATAATAGGGGTACATTAAGCCCTAATAGATCAGTTTGGTCAAACCTTACTAAAAAATTACAAACCCCTTGCTTTATTGCAAGGTTGCTTAAAAAAAACTTGGCATTTAAAAGCCATCAAGTGCTTTAATGATATATTATGTAATAACCAACTAAATACATGGATTGATCTGAGTATTGAATTTAAACCCCCTCCATCTCATTGGAGAACTTATTTTGTTCTTAGAGAGGCTCGCAGGATCATTCAATTTCTAATTTTCAAAGTAAGTGACAATGTGTTTATTGAGAATCTCACTTGGATTGAAGGTTCTAAGATTACAAACTTAAAACCTAAAATAATTTATAAAACCTTAATTTAATCCTAGGACTTCCCCAATCATCTAGAAAAATGTTGGAATCTTGATCTATTTGGTCTACAATGGTAAAAAACCTTCAAGCTTCTATGGCCTAATTTTCTATAACCAAAAATTGCTTACTTTAAATGGTTTTTCATGTTGCAACAACTCCCCTATGCTATATCTTCTTCCATTTTGAACCTATGTACTATTTTTAAGAAACTTGAGAGCATTAGACACATCTTTTTTGAATGTTTATTTACAAAAGAGATTTGGGACATGTTTTTTTTTCTAATATTGTGGGGTGGGGGATAAAGGTAAGGTCAATTGGAAAGAGATTATCTTTGGTTATGTAGAAGGTTTAAGTCATTCTTATAATTTATTTTGGCTTATTTTGTCATCTAATAATAAATTAGAAATTGAGAAGGCTAGAAATGATGTAATTTTCCAAGAAACTAGGAGAGTACTTATTGAGCCTTTGAGAAGATTCATGTTTTACAATATTTTTGTGTAGGTGACAATTACAATGGAGATTTCAAAAGATTTTTTTTAAGCTACTAAAGGAAGGAACTATGGATATCAACAAGACATAGGTTAAATATGGAAGACATTAGCCTTTCAATAAAGATGATAATATTCCTTATATAAAAAGTTACCTAGAATTTCAAAAGAAGTATGCAACTAAGACATTGGAGAAAGACCTTAACTTCCGGAAAGGACTGAGGTTTTATGTAGATCATGGGGAGAACTTCACTATAGAAGTGGTTAGATCCAATGAAGACATCTTATATGTTGAACCACCATGGAAATACAATAATTCTTTTAGTGAGAGTAGGAACTTATCATGGGTCTTTGATAGGATGTTCGCTTATAGTAATCTATCTTTATTATAGTTTTGTGATTTTATTTTCTCATAATATTTATATGCACATAGTTCACAGCAAAAGACAACTTATTATATAGACCTATATTTACTATAAAATTTGTTTTGTATGATGCAAATGTAATGATACAAATGTAGTGGTCCTTAACATATTATTTTGATATGACCCTGCATGGTTATTAATAAATAGTTTGGTAAAGTCCATATGTGGTTTGCTAATAGATAATTTTTAATTTTCTAGTGATTATTTAATTCCTTTTTGTTCATGATATTTAATACAAAAAAATCATTATCTTAGCCAGTATTGGCATAGTGTAATGGTTAATTTGTGGTGTTGTTCCTTCCATCTAAAGGTTCAAACCCCATTGGGGTGTTTTTTTTGAGTGTTTATATCAAAGATGAGGTCTCCCTTTTGTGACCTCATTGGTTCATAGCTATGGATAACAAATATTTACCCCTTTAAAAAATAGTTTTTTTTTTTTAATTTTTTAAATTTTTTTATCTTAAATGAATATTCTCTTCAATGCAATCCCTTAGAGAGGTATGATGTTTGGACACACAAAAAATTGCAAGCTCGACAAAAATGGAGTTTTATGTGAATTAGATTTGAAGAGTAATGAAATATTTGAACTTGTGTTTTTTGTGTTGTCAATGAATTATAAAGTGGATTGATTTTTTTAATTAAAATAATTAATTTAAAAATTCTTACTAATCCTCTCTAGATCTATCTAGGTTTGGATTATCCCTCCATATTAAGTCAAAACTAGACCTAAACTGGAATGAATACCTTGTCTAAGCTAGTATGGTTCTAGTTAGGGTTCTAGTCAAGCCCAACACTTCACACCTTTATAACAATACATATTTCTATTATAACTCATAAAAGAGTAATGTCATATAAGAGGAAGTCTATTATCACAGTATTTTAAATTATCAAGAATATTCACATTACAAGTAGTTGTCAACATTGAGTTTGGATGGAGGCTAAACCCTATGTAGGTAATATCAGTTGTGTATAACTAAGGTTTCTTAGAATGATAAGGGGATATTTGACTCTAATACTGCCGATGGAACACTCTGATTAATCTTTAGTCAATTTTTTTTATCTTCCATCCTTCCAATGGTTTATTTCTTACTGATATATTTTACTTTGATAATAAGCCCGAGTGTATCTTAAATTAATACTATATCAAATATTATTCTAGTTTGAAGGATTGGATATCTCAATTTAATTATTTGTATAAGAAACTCTCATCACATAAATACTATTCTTTTCTAGTATGAAGAATCAAAGTGAAGACAATAAAATGAAATGAAGTATAACAAGTAAGATAAGGTGCATAAACACATAAATATTTTACCTCAAAAACCTTCAACTCCATGATTGAGCTAAATAGGAATGCACCCAAAAAGCCTATTGATATGGTTACAAATTGTTGTAGAAATTTGGATTGCTCTAAATATATTCTAGCATACTCTTGTTATATAAAATGTACTTGATAACAATGGCTAGGGAGAGATTATATTTATAGAAGGAGACTCAAATGGATGGATGGATAAGATCTTGCCACAAGATCAATGGCTTATTTTGAGAGGTTCTCTCAAGCAAGAGGAAGAGGAAAAGTGTCATGTGAGGGTTAAAGGAGAATGGAGGCTTGGATGAGAATGATTGGATAGGATTTGTGAAGAATGTGATAGGATCTCAAGAGAGGAAGATCTTTGAAATTTTTCTTATCTCAACAAAGGTGGAATTTAAAATTAGATTTTATGGAGAGGAGAGAGATAGCCCCATACAAAGTCAACTTAAAAAGTGACATTTGTATCTAAATTATTTGAAGAGAAAAAGGTAAAAAATTATTGGGTGAATGTGGGGGTAGACATATGAGGAGGAATGACACATTGAAAGAAAGGAATTGAAAATTGAAGAAAAAGGTTAAGTGGATGTCAGTAAAGGATGATTTAAAATTAATTATCCAAGATTAATTAATTAATGGTATTTTAGAGGAAATAGGTAGTGATCACTAAGGTTATATTAATTAAATAATTTAACCTTTTAGAAGAATAGGATAATAGGGAAAATTAATTAAATAAATATTTAATTAATTTATAAGAAATATAAAATAATTAATTAAATAATGAAATATTTAATTAATTATGGGATATCGATAGGGATTAATTAAAATTTGAAAAAAAAAAAATTAATCTAAAAGTGTAGTCAAATTTGCGGTGTCTACATCTTGCCCCTCTTTGATGTAGCTTTCAAAGTGAGTTATGTCAAAGAAGTTTAAAACCACCCAATGGGATAGATGGAATGGAAGGTGATGCCCCCTCGAGAGACTGATCAAAATAAAAAATTCGAAAACATAATTTCGAGTGGT
This sequence comes from Sequoiadendron giganteum, assembly GCA_007115665.2. NCBI lineage: Eukaryota > Viridiplantae > Streptophyta > Pinopsida > Cupressales > Cupressaceae > Sequoiadendron > Sequoiadendron giganteum. The sequence goes on from CM021107.1 coordinate 488,846,775, forward strand.
ATCTCAAAAAGGTGGGTTAGAAGTAGTTATGAGTCAAAAAAGAGGAATAAGAGGAAAGGGAGAATAAATGGAGAGTTGGGAAGGGAAAGAAGTGACTAGAACTAGGTAGGAGGAGTCTTACAGGGAAAATTATGGTTAGGGGCCTATAAATAGGCCTAGGGGGACCTAAACAAGTCATTTTCACCTTTTGATTTGGAGGAATAGGAGGAAAGAGAGAGAAGGAGATGACACTTGTACCTTGGCATTTTTATTGTTCAGAGCAAGTTCAAGAGTACCAATGATTGGTGGAGGTAGGAAACTTGATGAGTTCCTTATCTGAGGGCATTTATGGTAGTTAGAGGGTAATAAATTCGGTTAAAATAGGGTACAAAGTAGGTGCAAATGGAGGAACAATTTTATGAAATCATGCTTATGTGCATGATTGTGATACCTATGTTTGATGAAATAATGCTTGTGATTGAAACAAAACTTGTGGAGAAAATATACACTTGCACATCACCAATTGACACCTTTGAGGGAAAATCACACTTGTGCTAGAAATAGTACTTACGCTTAGGAAATCGATGCTTGTATTAGCTAATGTTGCACTTGTACTAAAGTGGTGCTTGAATTTCATAAGTATGTACCTGTGTAGGTTAAGTGCATGCTTATGCAGGTTAAGTATGTGCTTGCACATAAAATTGAACTTGCATAGGATAAGTACATGCTTGCACCAAAAATGATGTCTGTGTGGGCTAAAAGTGCACTTTTTCTAAAAAGAACTTTTGTATTGGATTTTTTTAGGAATAAATGTACTGATTTGTTGATCAAGGCTACTATTGGGTAATAGCATGATGAAAAAACTAGTTGTGACATTGTAATCACGAAAGAAATGCCTATGAGTGATGATATAGTTGAGGTACAACTTGACAGAGATGAACGAGGATTTGTTGAGCTTCAAGGACATGTTCCATGTGTTGAGGATGCATCGATTTGAGGGCACACCAAGCGATCATGATAACATTGGTGGATCGATGGAATAGAGACACCAATAGCTTCCATCTATTGACTAGGGAGGTGACTGTGACCTCAAAGGATATGTAGAAAATTCTAGGACTCTTTATATGAGAGGAGATAGTAGAGTATGATCTTATGCATGTAGAGGACACATTGGCGTGAGTATTCATGACTGATGATCTACCTGTGAGGGGGATTGAGCCAAATTTAGATGTAGGGATGGGTGAGTTACCAAAGTTGTCACTTTTCATAGTGGTATTGATGATAGAAGTGTTGGTACCCAATTAGTGGCCACATGGATTTTCTATTGGTTGGGTGGGAGTGCTAGACAGGATGTTGTCATATGGTACAATTTTTGTGTGGGGTGCATGTGTATTGGCAGATTTGTATAAGGTGATGCATTTGGTGGTATATAGATATGAGTAGAGCATAGATTGCAGGGTGACCTTGCTAAACATATGGGCTTATGAGCATATTTTTATTCTATGACCAGTGGTAGATAGGGGTTGTAGCTAGAGGATTCCCTATGTCTTTGCATAGGCCTCATTTTGGTGACATCGATGATTAGGTGACTTGCCCTACTAGAGGTGAGTTATTGATGAGATGAATATTTTATTTGGAGACCATATTGAGAGTGCGAGGTATGGGAGGATGACACACTATACATTCCTTACATGTAGTGATCCCATTGTATAATAGGTTAGGCACCAACCATTATTGAGCAACATCTTCCAGTTAAGGTGAAATAATAGTTTGTCCTATAATATATGATACCTATGTAGGAGGTAGTATTTTCTCAGGTGGTTTGAGAGAGAGGAATTTTGGGAGGCTATATAGAGCCTTATATAGCCTGATAGGATTGGTAGGATACACCAACAATGTCATGAGACCCGTGCCACATAGTGATAAATGTAGGTACTAATACAAAGTATGATGTTTGGTGGGTAGGGTGGAGGCCAGTTTGGTTTTCTATGCTGCATGACTAGGTGGTAGTAGTGGAGGAGGAGGATAATGATGATGATAGTGATGGTGGGGATGAGGATGGTTGATGGGTTTGATAGAGGGTGGATCTAGGGGAGCGAGGTAGAAGAGAGGAGTATTTTGGAGATAGGTTGATGTGGAAATTGGATGTAAGGATCATATTGATGATGAGGTTGATATCTAGGTGTGTCTTGGGTTAGTGATATCAAAGCAGGATCAGTTGAGACTTGAGCATGACTAGATATGGGGAAAGTGGGATGCTGCATGAGTAGATGTGAGAAGATTATAGGGGTTATTAGATGGAGCACAGGTGGGTGATGGGGAAGCTCAGTGAGTAGTAGTGACAATAGAGAGAGATACACCATGAGCCATAGTAGTTAAGGCATAGGGGAATGTCACTCGCCTGAGCCAAGAGAGGGATATAGCTAGTTAGGTGGTGGTAGGCAAGGGTATGTATCTAAATTTATCTACATGACTTGGAAGATGTAGTATTATTATATGTTAAATGAGCATGTAGTGCTAGCTGAGTAGAGAGATCCTAGTTTTACAACTATCAACTAGTCATATAGGTCCAGATCAACAAGGTCAAGGCCAACTTCTCCACAAGGTCAACCACCACCACAACCATTAGTAGGGTGGAAACATAGTTAGAGGGGCTAGTACATGATAGTGTTTATAGGATATGTATAATACCCTGGAGGGTATCAATTTTGGAAGTACATGGTAGAGGTTTTTCATATATTTGTAAAAAGGAATGAAAGTGTTGTCATTGAGGTCAACTGGTCAACTGGTTATCTACTAGTTGTTGTTGGTTGTATATGTTGAGGATATTGAGAAAATTGTACTAAAAGAAGTTTACAGGTATTCAGGATGATGATCTAGTACTTGTCCCTATGGTTGTGTGATTTAGATATGTTAGTCATGGTTGTTGAAGGTTGTTATATACAAATTCTTGGCTATTGGTTCTTTGTGAAGTTCAAATTGTGTTCACCAGTTGTAAACTATGATTTTGTGTGTTTCAGCTGAGGTCCGAGAGAAATGTTGCTGGTCTAGATTTCTCTTTGATGAAGTATTTTGACTTGTGGTTCTAGAGATAAGATGTTCTAATTGCATTGAAGATATTTTTGGTTTTTAGAAGTTTTGAGCTTAATTGTTCTATGTGTTTTACGCTGGTTTGGTTGACTATGTGTTAAGAACTATCTTTGAAGTTGATGAAGCATGTTGGATCTATTATGGGTCTTGGTGAATTTGACGTTAACCTAATTTGAATTTGAAGTTGGATGGCCAAATTTATATATTTTCAAGGTTGGAGATAGTATAAATACAAGATAAGCTAGTAATGAAAAATGTACAAGAGAAAATAAGGGAGATAAGTGAAAGAGCAGTCATGACTTTGATGCTATTTAGAAAGTGTACGAGTTATGTGTTTGGTAGATCAATGCGAAGCTTAATGCCGAGTTTTCAAATGTAGTGAGAAGAAGACAAACTCTATCATTCATGCAATTATGGTGGAATACTTTGTTGAATTGGGATTGTTGTCTCTATGTAACAAGTCTTCTTTGTCTTCTTTGTATCTCTGTGGTAGTGAGCCTTCCAAGTTGTAGCCCTATTGGACAATGAGTCCTTATTGTTGGTAGTGAGCCTTTTTGTAATCGATTTTGATATTCTCTATAGTGTGAGTTAATCCTCATCATGGTTTTTCCCTCATTATCTTTTCCACGTAAATCTAGTGTTATTTTTTTTGTGCATTGGATTTTTGTTTCTGCATTAGCATTTGATGATTAATCATTTAAGTAGTTTATGTATTAGTTCTGATAATTGAATTGAAGGTCATAATATGTGACAACTGATTCACCCCCTCTCCATTGTCCTATCCAATAATTGGTATCAGAGCTTGGTTCCTTGGTGAAGAGATTAACTACTTGAGGAAGGTCTAGGATTTCTAGCAAAATGATCTTTGATTATCTGAGGTTTGATGCAACTAATTATGGTATCTATAAAGTCTTGATGGAAGAATATCTAGAGTGTTGCAGATATGATGTCGAGAAAGCTTACAAGAATCCTTACACTCCTCCCACTAATGCTCCAAGTAAACCTAAGGAAATAAAATTACATGAAGCAAACAATAAGGTGAATTTCATCTTGAAGAATAGTCTGGTACATTCCAAGTTGATTAAGGTTCAAAATTTAAAGATAGCTAAGGAAGTCTAGAATGCTTTAGAAAGAGCACATGATGGTGATGAAAGAGTTAAATAGGTGAAATTGCAGAATTTGGAAACACAGTTTGATCTTATACATATGTCCAAAGATAAAAATGTCAAAGCTTATGTACAGAGATTGGATGAGGTAGTGACTGAAATGCAATCTCTTGGCACTACTATAGATGATACTAGGATTGTAAAGAAGATTCTCAAAAATATTCCTAATGCTTACAATGAAAAGGTGAGTGTTATTGAGTAGACTATAGATTATAAGACTTGTACTAAGGATCTTCTATTAGGATTTTTGACATCCTATGAGATGAGGAAGCCAAGTCTAAGAAATGGAGGCAAAATAGAGACTGCTTTTAAAGCTAGAAAAACTGAAGATCTAGATGAATAAAAATTTGATGGAATAGAAGCTAACTTTGTAAGAAGAATGAGAAAAGGCTCTAGTAAGTATGAAGGTAAGTTTCCCTTTAAGTGCTTTAGTTGTGGAGAAATAGGTCACTATGCTGCAAATTGTCTGGAAAGAGCTAAAAGGAATAAACAAAGATATGAGAAAGAAAAGAAAGGAAAGAAGATTAACAAAGCTTACTATGTAAATGAGAATTCTATTATTTCAGATGAAGATTTAGAGTATTAAGATCTAGATGGCAATGAATTATTTTTCTTGGCGATTAAGGATGAACCTACTTATAATAATTCAGAAAAATAAGTAAAGGAAAGTCCTCTAGAGAAGGAGAAGGAGAAAAATGAAGGTACAATTATCTATTCCTACATGCTAAGGAGGAAAAGAATCTTTGAGAAGTTGATAGTGGTTGCTCACATCACATGACTAGTGATAAGAGTAAGTTTGTAAAGCTTGAGAAATATGATGGAGGTTTAGTTATGTTTAGAGATGATACTGGTGCTAAAATTTGTGGGATAGGTTCAATAAGTTTTGATAGAAAGCATCATACTGATGATGTTTACTATGTTAAGGGTTTAAGGCATAATTTTTTTAGCGTTGGTCAGATGTGTAGAAAAGGATACGATATTGTGTTTAAGGATGAGAAATGTGAGATCCAAAAAGGATCTAGAACATTGATTGCTACATGAAAGAAATTTGAAGGGAATATTTATCAGCTTAAGGGTGCTGATGGATAATACTTTATGACTCAGATAAATGACAAATGGATATGGCATGCAATAATTCCTATAGTTAAATATTTCAAGGTATTGAGAAGAAAATGCTATATCAAAAGAGATGAAGAAACTTTGGGCAAGTTTGACTCAAGAAGTGATGAAGGAGTATTTCTTGGATACTCTACCAAAAGAAGGGCATGGAAATGTTTCAATAAAATATTGAGAAAGATTATAGAGATCTCAAATGTGAAGGTTGATGAAACAATGAATAACTCTATTGATATTGATGGATATGTGTCTGATGAACATGAATATGCAAGAATAGAAGAAATTATGGAAGAACACCTAAAAAGATGAGAAGGAAAAGTAGAATGAACAAAATGAAAGAGAAGATGCTCTAATGATGTCCCCTAGGACACCAAAATATGTATAGAGGAATCATTTAGAAAATTAGATTATTGGAGACAAGACAAAAGGTATGTTAACCAAAAGCAAAGTTGATGCTGAAGTAAACTTGTGTTTATTCTTTGACATTGAGCTCAAGACAGTTTGTGAAGCTTGTAAGGATGAACATTAGAAGGAAGCAATGAAAGAAGAAATTTTGCAAATTGAGAAGAATCAGACTTGGGAATTGGTCCCAAGACTGACATACAAAAATATCATTGGATTGAAATGGGTATTCAAAAATAAGTTGAATGAGAATGGAAAAGTTGTCAGAAACAAAGCAAGGCTTGTGTGTAAAGGCTACTCACAAGAAGGCATGGATTTTTAGGAGAAATTTTCCCTGGTAGCAAGAATGGAAGCTATAAGGATGTTCTTGGAATTAGTTTCTTATAAATATTTCAAAGTCTATTAGATGGATGTCAAGCCAACATTTTTGAATGTTGATCTAGAAGAAGTAGTCTACATGGAACAACCAAAAAATTTCAGTTAATAGATCAAATGGATATGGTGTGCAGATTGAAGAAAGATTTATATGGATTGAAGCAAGCTCCTAGATCCTTGTATGCAAGGTTAGACAAGTATCTGATTCAACAAGGATTTAACAAAGGTACGATAGATAGTAATTTGTACTTTAATATTGAAAATGAGAAAATATTGATTATAGTTGTATATGTTGATGAAATTATCTTTGGAGGAAATGAAAATATGTGCAAGATGTTTGTAGAAAGGATGCAAAAATAATTTGAAATGTCTATGTTTGGGGAGATGAATTTATTTCTTGGGCTATAGATTAATCAAAAAGGGAAAGGAAATTTAATTTCACAATATAAGTATGTGAGAGAGATGTTGAAGAAGTTTGGGATGGATGGTTCCAAACTGGTAAGTACTCCTATGGTGACTGGTTACAAGTTGGGTAAAGATGATGATTCACCTAAGGCTGATCAAAGAAATTATAGATCTATGATTTGTGGAATACTGTATTTGATTGCTACTAGACTAGATATTATGCATATGGTCTATCTTGTAGCTAGATTTTCAGAAGATCTGAAGGAAACACATGTTGTTGTAGTTAAAAGAATATTCAAATATTTGAATGACACTTTGAATTATGGATTATGGTATTCCAAAGATACTCACTTTACAATCAGTGCTTATACAAATGTAGATTGGTCCTAAAGTATATATGACAAAAAGAGTACAAGTGGTGGTACATTATTTCTTGGATGTAGGTTGGTGGCATAGCTGAGTAAGAAGCAAGATCCAGTCTCTTTGTCTACTATTGAAGTTGAGTATATTATTGTAACATCTTGTTGTACACAAGTTCTATGGATGAAACACACATTAAAAGATATCACAATGCTATATGATGATCCCATATCTATCTTTTGTGATAATACAAGTGCAATTAACATTTCAAAGAA
>CM021107.1:488854042-488864853 GCA_007115665.2 Sequoiadendron giganteum
ATATCATTTTAGAGATAAATATTAACCCCTATACTCTGGGAGAAGGAAAGGAGATATTATTAAAACTTGAATTATAGCATAGAATACTTGCAACAACAAAGGAACATTAAGAAGAAGGTAGATCCACTTGCCAAGTCATCCTATAGAAGCTTCAAGGGTCAACATCTTGAAGTTGATAATTTTCACTCTTATGCATTTTTTTAAATTTTAGATTCTTTTTTTGCATATATGCGGATGGTATAAATTCTTTTGGTCAACTCCCTGAGGGGGAGTTGGAATAATCTTCCAGTTAATTTTTCTTAGATATATAGCTAAGGGGGAGTATACAAAGTTTTTTTTCTTAATACTAGTACACCCTTTTCCATTGATGTCAAAGGTGACAGATACTTGAAAAACATTTTGGAGAGATACTTGGAAAAAAAATTGAGAGTTGGGGAGAAAAATTGATAAATACTTTTTGAATAAATTTGTGCAAGGGGTAGAGACTAGTTTTTGAAAAAAAATTTGATATGCATGTTTCCATCGATGAAAAAAGGGGAGATTGTTGGAAGTAAGGGTAATATTGTTGGAATTTTTTCATTGTTGATGTTGTTTGGAAACATGATCATGAGGTGCATATATTGTATGATCCAGTGTTGTCACTGATTTCAACATTGTTATGATCATTCTAGCATGGATTGGAAGCATTCTTGAAGACACTTGGATAGAACAAGTTGATTCGGAAAACATGGTGATACAAGAATTTGGCTAAGTATTTCTTCTAATAGTATTGTGGCTCAGTGCGTCATTTTTTGGGTCCGCACTCCAATGTAAGTGGAGATATTACTCTGCAATTCTAATTATAATTTTGAGATCATCGAATACATCTACATTCAAGATTTGGTGAAATTTTGTGAAGTATTTTGAAATATATGAACAACAGAGTTCAACTCCGTATATTATAGTCATTTCTTGTACAGTGTATTAGTATGGGAGATTTTTCATTTCTTCACAAATAATTATTTTGTTATGTGATGATGAGGATGAGCTATTAGATGTAGGCTAAGTGGTAATTCAAAGGAATATTGAGTTTTGAAGTCACAAACTTATGGTTAATTATATGTACATATAAAGATTTCTTGTTTAGGTCTATTTTTGGGCTGACCTAACACATTTGATGTTGTGTGAAGGAAAAAAAAGTAACTTTATCTAATGTGGGGTCTATATTAGTTCCATCCTAACCTATCTCAAGGTGAATTGAATTTTGAATTATGGACCAATATGTGGATATAATGTTTTTTAGGACAAAATATTTAATTTTGTGTGTTACTTCTAATTAGGCTAACCTAATTGAAGTTACACGATATATATATATATATATATATGAAATCATCTTCAGATTTTTGGCATGTCAGTGAGTAAAATATGAATGATGATAATGAAAGAATAGAGAGAAGATTGAATGTGAGTAATGAGAGATATATGACATGTATGGTGTTACACCTACATTTGTTTGATGTGAATATAATCAGAGTTGAGAAGATTGTGAGTAGAACAAAATATTGATTCAGATTTGAGTGAAGATTATTTAGTACTTCATTGGAAATGTAATCCACCATATGATAGATGTTATTGTAGCAGTTCAAATAGGATGTGTAGCCACCGCTCTATCTTTCTTACCTTCTATGAGCAGTGAGTTCACTTGGATAGTGAGTCCACATGGTAGTGAGCCTTTTTGTAATATCTCATATCTAGATATAATATATTGTGAGCTAACCCTCACCATGGTTTTTACCATTTTGGGTTTTCCATGTAATAATACTATTTTTCATGTGTCATGTGCTTTTTTGGATGTCTTCATGTACTCATTCATCATTGCAGTTATATTTATGTTGTTAATTGGATGGCTTATGTTTAATTGTTTTAAAGGAATATTGATTCATCCCCCTTCTCAATATTTTGAGTGTTCAACAAGGGTCTTGGATTGTACTTAGTTCTTGGATGATGATAGTTTTGTAACTTCCAAGGAGTTTAAAGGTTTCATCATCAAGATCAAGCAGGATGAATTTAATGAAATTTTGAATAGAGAAAATAAGGAGTTGATCCTTTACAATATGAGGAAGTTACCAAGAAATGGAGTAGGATGCCTCAAGAATTTCTCCTGAAGAAGGTAGGATAATTGTGAAAGATAGTGGGGTGCTCTTATTGCCAAAATGGTACCTTGAATTAGCAATTGACTTGGATACAATAAGGAACCATGATGAAGATGGTTTCATATCTGTTGAACAAGTTGAGGAGGCTTATTTTGGATCGAGATTCATACCCTCATTGGATACCCTAGCTATTTGGGAAATAACCCCAACTTCTAATAATCTTAGAGTTGTAGAGTTAGTCTAGGAGATATTTGGAAATATAATCATATAAATAACATCAGATACTTCATCTCCTTAGGTTGGATCCTTGTGTTGAATGCACAAGACAATTAAGAGGGGGGTGAATCAATTATACCTTAAAACTTATAAACCATCATTAACATTCGAATCCGCATACTATCATTAAACCCTTAATTTTGTTATGATAAATTGGCATAAAAAATAAATAACAAAAACTAAAACAACTTAACACCATACAGAAGAGAACAGATTTACATAGAAAACCCAAGAAGGGAAAAACCAAGATGATGATTAGCTCACAATACAAGTAATATCAATTTCAAATACAATAGGGAGCACTATCAGAAGGGATCACTACCCAAAGAAGAAACGATCACTACCAAAATAGAAAAGAAGATAGAGAAGGAATGTTACATAGAGAAAATCATATCAATGCAACAAGGAATCCACCACAATGAATTCAACACCTTCATAGTATGATTGAATAATTGTAACCACCTTCTGCTCACTATATCCACTAAACTAACACTTGAAAGATCACACCACACTTCTCAATTTTTCACTCTAACACAATGCACTTCACATTCCACATCCTTCAACAACTCAAGTCATACTTATACCATCTTTAACCTTGAAACCCTCTCCAAGGTTGTCTATGCACCTCAAATGTGAAAATTCAAATTAGGTTGGTGCCAAAACACTTCTACGACAGATAGAAGTGAATGAGGACCACATAAAAAATTAATTGGGACCCAAGTCAATAACACCACTCAACCACATGCTACCACAAAAAAAATTGTCCTTCGCATGTAGTGTAAATACGAGGTCGGTCGTTACTTGTGGAAACACCATTAAAATTTTAAGTACACACTTCCTCAAACCTAGGGATGACTTGTGAACCACACACCATGTTTGAACACGATCTAGAATACTTCTCAAACATCTTGAAATCCAAAAAAATCCTTCACAAAAACTTCCACCTGAAGAATGTACAGATGTGTACACTCAAACAACTCTATCATACACTGTTACTTGAAAAAAATCTTTCAAAGAATCAAACCTCAAACCCTCTTGACTTAGATCAAATACCAACTCCATCAACACACCTTTAGAATTGCAAGAACTGAAACATAACTATAAAGAAATATAGAGAAAAATATTTTCTCCCGAACATGTCTGCAATGCATAGTCACACACTAGTGAACATGACTTCTACCATACCATAATCCAACACACCAAATATTTAATACAATTCCTTTGATACACTTCTCATCAACATATCTAAATCACACAGGTAAATCTTCAACCTAGAAGAAATAATGAGAAAAACCAAAACACAACTATGTACCTAGAACACCATAGCAACACATTATTTCCTCTTTTTATCAAATTTTCTCAAAAGCATTTGGAAACCAGGAACTAGAGATACATACTCATCATCTTCATCACTTCCAAATCCATAGAAAAATATTATCAAAGCAACACTAGAGTTTGACACTAGTATCTTTACTAATGACAACATAATGCAACTAATCAAAGCATCAACTGCTCACACTTTTGCAACTATCTCAATAGAAATCAATGAAAACACAGACTTGTTGACATTAATGACAAAACCAATTTCTCATACTTGCAACAATCTCCCCCTTTGTCATTGATGGCAACACATGATGTGGAAAACCATCAAAGACACAATAGCTCTATAACATACCAATTTCCTTTTCTCTTTTCTTCCCCTTTGTAACTTGTCTTCTTTACGTGTTTCTTTCTCCTTGAATGAATTTCTCCCCCCCTCATTAATTATTATTTTTCACATGTTTCTCTCTCCCCCTATGTTCATGATTTTTTCACATGATTCTCTCTCCCCCTTTGAAATTAATGGAAAAGGACATAATGTTTGTTATACTATTTTATTATTTTCCTTTGGCATCAAACAACCTGCTCACTACTTCTCTACACCACCTTTCCTTTACTACTTTGAATACTACCGCTTAGGATCACACACCAAACTATACCACTTCTAACTACAACAATTAGTAATGACACTACCTACACCCACTAAGAGGTAGCCACCAAACATCAGTTCAAAAAAGGAATGAATCTTGAGATCCACTGGACTAATGCATATCCTTATGCATATAGTTCAAAAAAGGAGGGGAAATAACCCCCAACTTCTCCCAGAGATACTCAAAAGTATCCTTAGGAAGATCGTTAGTGAATATATCAACAATCTGATCCTTTGTAGGAACATATTCAAGCTTCACTTCATTCTCCACAACCTTATCTCTTAGAAAGTGATATCTGATTGAAATATATTTTGTCCTTGAATGAATCATTGGATTATTTGAAATATTTATTTCACTCGTATTGTCACAAAATATAGAAATAGGCTCATCAAATACCACTCTAATATCCTTTAATGTTTACCTCATCCACAACACTTGTGTGCAACAGGATGTTGTTGCAATGTACTCAACCTCTACAGTAGATAAAGAAACTAAATCTTGTTTCTTACTTAGCCATGATACCAATCTACATTCAAGAAAGAATGAACCGCCACTTTTACTTTTTTATCATCCACACAACCAACCCAATCTGTATCTATGTAAGCACTCAATGTGATATTAGTATCCTTTGGATACCACAAGCCATTATCTGGAGTGCCCTTTAGGTATCTAAATATCCTCTTCATGGCTGCAACATGTAACTCTCTAGGATCTTATTGAAATATATCCACAAGACAAATTGCATGCATGATATCTGGTCTAGTAGTAGTTAGATATAGCAATACACCAATCATTGATTTGTACTTGCTCTAATCAACCTTAGGGGATTCATCACTCTTTCTCAAATTGCAACAAATAACCATAGGAGTACATACCGTTTTGGAGTCTTCCATTCCAAACTTGTTCAACATATATTTTACATACTTTGATTGTGAAATGAATATACCTTTGTTTGATTAATTTTTACCCCAAGGAATAAATTCATCTCCCTAAACATAGACATCTCAAACTCTTTCTACATCTCTTCTGCAAACTCTTGCACATAGATTTAATGTCTCCAAAAATTATGTCATCAACATACACAACTATAATAAATGTTTGATCTTTTTCAACGTTAAAGTAATGATTACTATCAGTGGTACCTTATTTAACACTTGAATAAAATACGTATCCAACCTTGCATACCAAGATCTGGGAGCTTTCTTCAATCCATACAATGCCTTCTTCAACCTGCATACCAAATTAGGTTTATCTAATAACTAAAATTATTTTGTTTGTTCCATGTATACTTCTTCCAATTCTCCATTCAAGAAAGAAGAATTCACATCCATTTGATAAACTTTAAAATCCTTATGTGTTGTAAAAGCCAAAAACATTATGATAGCTTCCATTCTTGCCACCCAACCAAATGTCTCTTCAAAATTTATTCCTTCAACTTGTGAATAGCCCTTACACAAAAGCCTTGCCTTGTTTCTTACCACTTCTCCATTCTCATTGAGTTTGTTTCTGAACAACTTAGATCCAATTATGTTTTTATTTGCAGATCTTGGGACAAGTTCCCAAGCCTATTTTTTCTCAATCTGCAGTAGTTCTTCTTCCATAGCCTTCATCCAATGTTCATCTTTGCATGCCTCGATCACTATTTTAGGTTCTACTTCAGAAATTAAACACAAATTTACCTCTTCTTCAAGAATTTTCCTTCTTGTTAATACACCTTTTCTTTTTTCTCCAATGATATGTTCTTTAGAATGATTCCTCTGCACATACTTAGGGGTTCTAGGGGTCTTTTTTGGAGCTTCTTCCTCTTCAATCTATACTTCCTTTTCCATAGGATTCTCTTTTTCTTTGCAATTAGGTTCAACTGATTCATATCCATCTATAACCACTAAGTTCTAAAAATCCTCATCAACCTTGACACTTGCACTTTCAACGATATTTCTCAATCTTTTATTGTAGCACTAGTGGGCTTTTCTTTTAGTAGAATATCCAAGGAAGATTCCTTCATCAGAAATTGCATCAAACTTTCCCAAATTTTCTTCATCTCTTCTGATATAACATTTGCTTCCAAACACTCTAAAGTATTTAATAGTAGGTATCCTTCCATACCACAACTCATAGGGAGTCTTTGTGTTGTTTGATTTTTCTTGAAATCTATTATGTAAAAAATAGTATGAATTGCTTCTCTCCAGTATACTTCCGGTAGGTTTTCTTCTTTCATCACAGTCCTTATAGCTTCTTGAAAAGTTTTATTTTTTCTTTCAATTACTCCATTTTGTTGAGGAGTCCTATGGGCAAACAAGTGCCTCTTTATGCCATGATTCTCACAAAACATGTTAAATTAATTGGAGGTGAATTCTCCACCTTTTTCAAACCTCAAAAATTTTATCATCTCCATTTCATTCTCAACCATAACTTTAAATGCCCTAAATCTATCTAGGGCTTCATATTTTTCTTTAAGAAAAGTAAGCCATGTCATTGTTGAATAATCATAAAAAAATGCATGAAATACCTGTCACCTTGAAGACATCTTATTCTTGTAGGACCAAAAATATTTGTATATACCAATTCTAGTAATTTGATAGAATAATGTTCTTTTCCTTTGAAACTTCTTCTTGTTTTCTTTCCAATCTGACACTCCTTGTAGACAACATTGATAGGATTTGTAATCTTTGGAAAATCTCTCATTGCTTGAACTGAACTGATTCTTACAAAATTATCAAAATTAATGTGACACATCCTCCTTTTCCATAACCAAATTTCATCAATCCAAGTCATAAAACAATGACCATTAGAACCCTTAAGCTAATAAACATTACTATTTGTCCTTATTCCAGAATAAATCACAATTTTAGACCCTTTTTTGATCTCACATCCATCATCCTAAAACATAAGATTGTATCATTTCTATAGTTTTTCCAACACTCAAGAGGTTATTCCTTAAACCTTTAACATAGTAAACATCTTTAGTATTATTCTTGTCATCAAAACTGATTCAACCTATTCCACATAACTTAGCACCTAAATCATCTCCAAGTCTAACAAGTCCATCATAATTTTCAAGTTTAACAAAATTACTCTTGGCTCTAGTCATATGATTTGAGCAACCACTTTTGATGATCCAATAGTTCTTATCTTTTCTAGCATGAAAAGAAGATACCAAAGTACCTTTAGTTTTATCCTTTCTCTCTAGAGGGAATTCCTTCACATCTTTTAGAATTAGCAAAAATAAATTCATATTTTAAAGCCATGAACAAGAATTCATCATCATCATCTCCATAATAAGATTCATCATCATAAATAATTGCCTCCTTTCTAACATAATATATTTTTGTAATCATCTTACCTTTGTTCTCCTTCTTTTTTTCATTCACAACTTTGTTTGGACATCTTGAAGCGTAGTGACCCATCTTTCCAAAACTAAAACATTTGAAAGGTAATTTACCTTTGTACTTACTAGTACCTCTTCTCATGCTTCTCAAAAATTTAGCCTCCACATCATCAATATCTTCCTGATCTGGTTCTTCAATCCACTATTTTTGCAGCCCTAAAAATAGTCTCAGCTTTTGCACCATTGTTAGTACTAAAATCTCTAATTTAAAATGAAGTTAAAGAGCCATACAATCAATCTCTAGAATACTAATATATTTTTATGAGATTCCTCAATAGCAGCAACTTTATCACTATAATCTTTAGTAAGGGTTCTAAGAATTTTCTTTACCACTTTTGGTTCTTTAACTTTTCCTCCAAGACCTTTGATGGAGCTTACCACTTCATCTACCCTCTGCATATAGCTTGTAATTTTTTCATCTTCATACATCCGCAAGTTCTCAAATGTGCTTTTCAAATTCTACATCTTAGCTTAGTTGACCATATCATCTCCTTCATAAATACTTTCCAACTTATCCCAAATTTCTTTAGCAGCTTTTAGATACATAACTTTCACTAATTCAGAATTTGTAAGACTACTCAAGAGAGCATACTTAGATTTAATATTGCTTTCATGGGCCTTAAGTTCAACTTCAATGATCAGACCATTTGTAAGAATAATTTATCTAGTCTGAATTGATTTCTAGACATCATATCCCACGTTCTCCAAAAATCCTCCCATCCTTGTCTTCAAGAATGCATAGTCAATTCCATAAAATATAGGGATCTCCTTCTTGTGAACCATCCCAAATATACCTTAAGAAGTTAAGATTTCTTCCAAGAAACCTTTATTTGATACCAATTTTTGAATGAACAAGACAACTAAGAGGGGGTGAACCAATTGTACCTTAACTTCAAAACTCTCATTAAAATTCAGATCCACATGCATTCATTAAACCCTTAATTCTATTATGATGAATTAACATGAAAAAAAAATAACATAAACTAAAAAAAATTAACACCATACACAAGGGAACACTAGATTTACATGGAAAACCAAAGAAGGGAAAAATAACGGTGAGAATTAACTCACAATATAAGTAATATCAACATCGAATACAATAGGGCTCACTGTTGGAAGGGATTACTACCCAAAGAAGAAAGGATCACTACCAAAATAGAAAAGAAGATAGAGAAGGAATAACACAAAGAAAATAATCTCAATGCAAAAAGGAATCCACTATAATGACTTCAACACCTTCACAGTTTAATTAAATAATTGTAGCCACCTTCTGCTCACTGCATCCAGTAAACTAATACTTGAAATGTCGCAATACACTTCACATCATTTGCATCTCACACATCTACCTTTAATATATCTTCACATCCTTCAATAACTCAATGATTAATTATACCATATTTAACCTTGAAACCCTCTCCAAGGTCAACTATGCACCTCAAACATGCAAATTCAAATTAGGTCAGCATAAAAACAATTTTGTGGTGGATAGAATTGAATTTGCACAAAATCAAAACTTAATTGGAACCCAAGTCAACAACACCACTCAATCACACGCTACGACAAACAATATTTATCCTTCACATGTAGTGTAAACACTAGGTTGATCATTACCCATGCAAACACCATTACAATTTTAAGTACATGCTTCCTCAAACTCAAGGATGACTTGAAAACCACACAAAATGCCTGAACATGATCTAGAATACTTCTCAAACATCCTGAAATTGAACAAATTTATTTTCTACAACTTCCACCTGAAGAATGTACAGATGTGTAAACTCAAACAAATCTACCATACACTAATACTTGAAAAACTATCTTTCGAAGAATCAAACTTCAAACCCTCTTGACTGAGATCAACTACCAACACCATAAACACACCTTCAAAATTGCAAGACCTAAAACATAACTGTGGAGAAACACAAAGAAAAAACATTTCTCCCAAACACATCAACAATGCACAGTCACACATTAGTGAACACAAATTCTATTGTACCATGATCTAGAACACCATCTCTTGAATAAAATACCTCGATACACTTCTCACCAACATATCTGAATCACCTAGGAAGATCTTCAACCTATAAATGTGGAGCAAAACTAGAACACAACTTTGTTACTTTGAACACCAGGACAACACATTGTTTCATGTTTTTACAAAATATTCTCAAAATAATTTAGAAACCAAGCACCAAAGACACGTCCTCATCATCTTCATAACTTCCAAATCCATAGACAAAATCTTATCAAATAAACAAAGGAGGTGGACACTAGTATCTTTACTAATGACAACATAATGTAACTAACCAAAGCATCAACTGCTGACACTCTTGCAACTATCTCAATACACATCAATGACAACACAAACTTATTGACATCAATGTGAAAACCAACTTCTCATACTTGCAACACCTTAGTGGCGCATACTTCCATGTTCAATATAGCAACTGGAAAGAGACAATAGGCTGAATATGATAAGCTACATGTAATGCATGTAAAGTTACAAAATTAATACAATAAAGTGGTAGCTCAAATACCACAACCACAAGTTGCTACTCATTTACCCCTTTCCACCACATCTAAAGAGTTTTCAATGTAATACAAAGAGATTCTCTCTCTCTTAAAATAAGAGACTTTAAGAAGCAGCTAAAGTAGAGCCAGGAGAATGAAATATTGACTAAGGAGGAAACCAAGAAGATAGCTACACAAATTATTGATGATCTTCTAGGCCATAGAATTTCTTGTGTGTTCCATAAAATTGAAGGTGCCTAGATTTCATATGATGGATACTATAAGGCATATGAAATTACAAAATAGACTCTAGGATATTTTAAATAAATGGATTCTCAAGGCCTCCTCAATTTAAGAAATCCTCAAAACAACATCTTTTGACAATAGTGCTCCTAAGAATTTGGTGAAAATTAGTGATCATATTGATTTACTGGGAGAAGTTCTAGCCTTCCAATAAAAAATAGATATGTAATTCAAAGACAAATTGAAATTTTTTTTATGGTTTGGAGTAGGGTAAAATGCTTAAGAACATGG